>CANXYC010553522.1:0-10861 GCA_948193065.1 Aleurites moluccanus | reverse complement strand
TATATATATATATATATATATATATATATAGGGCTACTAACAAAATACACTAAAAAAAACTAACAAAATACACTAAAAAAAACTCAACAAAATCTGTTTATAAACTATGACTCCGTTTGATTTAGCTGTTAGCTATTAGTTGGTCACTGATAATCGATAGCTGATAATTATTAATTAATAGCTGATTGTTGTAAGTATTTAGTAAAATTATTATTAGCTATTATATGTTAATATATTTAATATTCATTAAGGATAAATATTAATATTTATTTTTTATTTAAATATTATATTTAGAATGATAATTTAGACTTTTTATTTAAATAAGCAGGAATTTTTCAAAAAAATTTCAAACTAAAATTTTTGTAAATAACAATTGGTTGACTACCTAATATCTAAAGACTATCGTTAATTAAAAAAATTTAATGCAGCAGTTGAAAACCAATAAACTAATAGTTATATCAAAAATTTTTATTAAACACCTATTATATATATAATCCAAATAAGAAATCATGATTTTGCTATTTTTATAAGGGTTAATTATAATGATACTCTTGTATTTTTTCATATTATATTAATACGACCATCTGTTTTTAAAATTATATTAAAACACCACTGCATTTTGATTCAGTTAAAATTTAAGGTCTTTCTGTTAAAAAATCCGTTAAATCAATATAAAAAATCCATAATACCTCTTATTTTAATTTTAATTTTCATTCTCATACCACTTATTTAATTTCATTCACTTTCCAATCTTTAATTTTACTCACTTTCTAACTGGTACCACCTCCGCCGCCACCACCATCATCACTGTCCACCACCACTATCTACCATCGTCGCCGCCACCATCATCACAGTCCACCGCCACTATCCACCGAGACCAAGACAGTCATTAAAGCAGTAAGAGTAAAACTGACCGGAGAGAGATTGCTTTTATCACAGACCAGAAAGCCAGGAATTGCTTCCATCACAGACCGAAGAAGTCACCAGCCTCAAAGCCGATAAGAGACCTCAAGACGTGACAACAACAAAAAGCATTTTCTTTTAAAAAAGCCCTGATTACCTTGAAAACGACGTCTTTCTTATCTATGCTATTTAGCCCGACTCCTTCTCCTTTGTCCTAAGAGCGGATGAAATAGCATCGTAAGAGCTGCAACTGATTCGATCAAAGAATCTTGCTACTTTCATGAAAACTCGGGGTTTTTGTCCAAAATGGCATTTTCCCCTAATCATTCCGGGCAAAAGGATCAGTTCCTGGACTTAGGTTGGGGCAAGAAGGCTACGCATCTCGGTTAACTATGGATTCTAAACCTTGCCCCATTCGATACCATCTTCTTTTACTAAAGAACCTGCTGCTCGTAGATTAACTTATAGCTCCCCGGGCATTAAGGCAGGAAATAGCTAGATTCTCAAGCAGTTTATTCTGATTTAATTGCTTACACCGGCAATCGTAAAAGCAGATAAGCAAACTAGAGCCTCAAGCCTAAACCTTTCAGAGCCTCTTTACACTCACTCCCTTAAGGGTTAATTAAGCTGTGCGAGGAAGATGAAAAGTAAATTTATGCCACTAGCTCCAGTCTCACAGCTACTGATTAACTTCTTTCACTAGCTCCTAATTGAAAAATTACCCAATCTTTCACAACAACCGATTTGAAAAGAACCGATTCTGATTCAATTCCAACAAACTTTCCACCAGGAAAGAGCCAAGCCAATGAAAAGAGCTTCATCTAGCATAACTGATTTTCTTCCTGATGTCCGTGGGTGTGGCTATCTTAACTACTAATTCAATGAATCTTCACCTCCCCCCAATTTTCAAGGTCGCAAGAGAGAAGGATTACTTTGATCGGGATTGAATCACCACTCGCTCCACCTGGACCAGTATGCTTCAGAATACTGACCCAATCTCGATTTTGAAGTCGAGACATCACAACTAAAATGGCCTGCGAACGATCTTGCAATCCGACTTCTCCTCCCCGGCTGATATGGTAGAACAGAAAGAAAAAAAAAAAAAAGAAGATAAAATTACTGGAATTAATGGAATTAAAGAACAGAAAGAAAATGAAGACGAAATTTATGGAGAATAATTAAAGGAAGGGTTATTTTGGAGATTATAAAAAAAAATTTATTGAAAAGTTGACTTTTATAGGATTTACTGATGGAAAAGGGAATGGAAGGACGTCTTTGTTTAACAGAAGCAAAATATAGGGGTATTTTAGTATAATTTTGAAAATAGAGGGAAGTATTAGTGTAATATGAAAAAATGCAGAAGTGTCATTATAATTAACCCTTTTTATAAATTGGATTGATTTTGAAATATAGTCAAATTTCTTTATTTTTGTTTGAATATGGCTTAAAATATATATAAAGTTGATCAAAATTATATTTTGGGAAGGCCCACATATACAAATTTCTAACTTTCATTTTTTGTCTAATCATTTATTTATGTTAACTTTATTGAGAGTGGCTTGGTTGTGAAGTTATTGGGTTGATCTTTCCATACAACTTGGTTGAGAAGTTGTTGGATATTTTTGTTTTCATTTTATTTCAAGATTTTAAGTTAAGGTCTAGTTTGGTTACTTGGAATAAAAAGATAAGAATGTGAATGCGGGAATTAGAATAAGTAACTGTTACAGAGACTGTTATGGCATATAATAACCAAATACAGAAAAAAAAATGATATTAATATTTTTTCATTATTTAAAAAAAATAAAAAAAATTACATTAATTAATATATCTCGTAAATAATTGATTATGTATATAATATAAATCATAGTATTTTCTGCAGTCAAGAATAACCAAACACCAAATGATATAATACTTAGACTTGAAGTAATACACATTGCACATCTATCTTTTCTCTTTTCCTTTTTATACAAATTGCTAGCTCTTCATTCCACTTCACCATATTCATCATCAATGGCAACCGCCTCCAATTCCGAAGTGAAATTGAAGCTTCTCATCGACAAAAGAAACCAGAAAGTAGTTTTTGCAGAAGCGGGAAAAGACTTCGTCGATTTCCTATTTAGCCTAATGTCATTGCCATTAGCAACTGTGATTGATCTATTATCGACGAATAACATGGTGGGTTCCATAGGTAATCTTTATGATAGCATTGAATCTCTTAGCACTAGTTATCTTCAATCAAACCAAAACAAAGATTCAATTTTAAAGCCAAAAGTTCCAATTCTTGGCACTGATTTTCAAAACCCCCTTTTGTTATCCAACAACAGCAACACCAATACATCTCGAAAGGTTGTATATGTGTGTTGCAATCTCGGGTCCAGAAGTTTTAGGGATCCGGGCCATCGATATGTAGCCGATGAACCAAACTCTCGTTGCCCAGGATGCAGCAATAGAATGTCTACTGAGGTGCCTTATGTTAATAATAATAATAATAATAATGCTTCTTCAGCTGCCACTTCAGAGGAAGTGGCTGCATCAAGTGAAGGTGGGTTTGTGAAAGGAGTGGTGACTTACATGGTTATGGACAATTTAGAGGTGAAGCCTATGTCTACAATTTCTGGGATTACTTTGCTTACCAAGTTTAATATTCGTGATCTTGCTTCTCTTGAAGAGAAGGAGGTTGCTGTTGGACTCAATTTGGTACGTACCTTAATTAATTTGTTAATTGTTAATTGATTAAAAATTTTATCCAATTGGGTTAATGACTTTTATTAAATTTATGTTTATGTTCATCTGAAATTAAATCGGTAATAGAATATAAAAAATTTAAAAGTTGATATTAGTTTTCATAAATAATTAAAGTTGATTATATAGATTTAAAATTTTCTTTTATAAATATATAATTATTGAATCATCTTATACAAAATAAATTAATTTGTATATAGTTAAATACCTACTTATTTATAAATTTGTATACTATTTTATTATTGTTATTGTATATGAGATTCATTTATCATCAACATTTAAGTCAATTGAATTTTTATTTTTATTTAAGTTATAATAATGTTTATTTTTTCAATGCAGATTCTCTATTTTATTTAGTATTATATTTTTTGTCATATATTTTTTTTTTGTGAGTCGGATTCTTTTTAACTGTTAAAATATTTTAAAAAATGTATTGTGACATACGTAGAGTTATATGAGATAATAAATGAAATATAAAATGAGACAGGATCCGAATTGCTATTTTTACACTTCTTTGTTACCAGGGTTTGAAGTTGCTAAAGGATTCTTTCCAGTCCAAGAATGTTTTGACTAGTGTTTTCTTCCCAAACATAGCCGGTCCTGGGCCTAACTGAGGAGCTTCTTGTTTAGTGTTTTATTTGGAATTCAAAGCAGTATAAAAAATCTTGAATTATTATGCTCATTAGAATAATTTATTTGGTGTGATTTTGTAGTTATGTTGCTATATGTATTGGACTATTGAACGCAGTTTAAATCCTTGGAAGTTCCTTTATGGGTGTTAAAAAACATTGTGCTGTTATCTACATAATTTGATCAATTATTGGTATATAAAATTTATTTATCCATTTATCTTGATTTGTTTGGTTATCTCTTTGATTGGATGCAAGTCTAAGCATATATATTAATTAGAGAATGAAAATTTTTGAAACATTTCTTGAGTTTTTGAGGTTCACAGTCTGACTCTTGAATAAATATATATAAATCATGTAAATTATATAATTATTTTAAAATTCTCATAATTAATATTTTAATTCTTGTTATTTTAAAATTAACATTCCAATCTCTATACTAATTTCAATGGCAAAATTTTTAAAAAATTAGTAATAAAGTGTTTTATAATATAAATATATAATAACATAATAATTAAAGTATATTATATTTTAAATATATAAATATTTAGAAATTAAAGTATAATATAAATTAAAATATCACTTTAATTTTATAAATACTCCATCGGAAAAAAAAATAGTCTCATTTTTATTTTTTAAATAATAATTTATTAGGTAATTGTCAAATATAATTTTCATTAATTCATATCAATATTACCAGATATATAATTACATTCTATTTTTTCTATGTTGAAATTATAAATTGAATAGGATAGTTTTTTAATATTATCATATAAGAGTATTATGATAGTTAATTAAAATAAATGATTTAATTATTATAAATATTAAAAAATAAAAAAATGAAAAAGTGTATAATATGAGTATTTTAAGTAAGGATGTTTTAGAAAGAAAGTAATAAATTAATATAATAAACTAAAAATAAATAAATTTCTTAATCAACATATAAAATAAAAAATGACTATTTTTTTAAACATAATTATTTTTTTAGATGGAGAAAGTAATAAATTATATTGAAATATTAACAATTTTCAAGAAATTAAAAATTTTTTTTCTCTTATTTAGGGAGTGTTTGGATAAAAACTAGCATTTTGTTAAAATAATCAGTTTTGTTAAAAATTAGCGTTAATCATAAAACCTATTCCCCAGTTTTTAAAATTTACGTTAAATATTAAAAATAATCTAATTTTCTTTTTTTACCCAAACACTTCAAAAATTACAAAACTCCTTAATTTCCTCCTAAAACACAACTCATGTGGCCAATTTTTGCTACTGAAAAAATTTTAAAAAAATTTAAAAAAATTATTTGATAGTGTTTGATATAATGAATATATTGATGTATTTTTTATTCTAAACAAAAATCATTTGGACTGCTAAAAGTGTATTAGAAATTTTATATATTATATTTAACGGTTTAGATTTAACGCATTTCTAATGTATTTTTAGCCGTCCAAATGATTTTTGTTTAGAATGAAAAATATATTAATAGATTCATTACATCAAACACTATCAAAATATAATTTTTTAAAATTTTTTTAAAATTTTTTAAGTATCAAAAATTAATCACATGAGGGGCTGCTATATCAACTTATAACGTTTAATCTCCTATCCAAAGACCTTTTTAAAATGCTAATTTAAAATAAGAAAAGCCTTATACACTAGGTATTTGAATTCTCAACTTGAGAATTTAAAATCACTTATTATTGTAATTGAAATATCTTGAAATTCAGTTTTGAATTATTACCAAACATCGAAAAAATTGGATTAACTTAAAAATTTCATATTTTCCTATAAAATTTGATTTTGAGGCTCCTGCTGGATTCCAAACACCCACTTAATATTTATTGTTTATTATTGTAAGAAAGAAAATAGATAAATATGGGTAGGGCTGAGTACGGGAGATGGGATTTCGAACCGATTTGAGAATATCAGACCTAACATATTGAACAAAACCCAGCCCAAAGGCCAAAGCCCACTAAGGCTGAATTAGTAATTTCTCAAGTCCTATATAAGCCACCATTTTATCTTCTCTCCAAAACCCTACTACACGGCCGCAGCTGCTCAGGTCTGTCCATTTTCTCTGTTATTCATCTTCGTTTCTGTTCCTTAATTCGTTTACATGGCAGTGATATCTCTGCTAAACCGAATTTCAACTTAGACTTTATGTTTTGTTTTTAAATGATCTATTTCTAGTTTGAAATGTAATGAAGTTTTCATATATCTATCCACAGATTATACTAATTTTCCTTTCCTATTTTAATATATCTTATTAATTTTTGGGCTTTACCAGGTAAGTTGTGCTCTTAGAAGAGTTAATCAATGGCTCCGGCTAAAGGTGCTTATGCTTTCTATCACTTCTGTTAATTTTCTATTTTGGAGATAATTTTTTTTATTTGAATAAATTTGAGGTTTAGTTGTTATCTATTAACTTTTATTGGATATCCCTATTGCTGTAATCCTTTTTTAGGTTATTGTAAGGACTGTATATTTCACATGCTATTTGGGATTGTATTGGTTTTATAGACATTGTTGAACATGCCCATTAGTTGTTGCTATTATTGTAATACGATATGCTCTCAGTTTTTCCTTATATATTGATTTAATTCTTGTATGCAATATATCTATCAGGAACAGTATTGAATTTATTAATTATTACTATTTTTATTATTGTTGGGGGAAGCGGATAAATTTATGTTATGTTAACTTGGAATTTCAAATAACAAAACCAGATGTGATTTTAGTTTAAATTAATTGAATTTTCAGTAATGAATTTCATGAATGAAGAATGTCTTCTTGATTGTAATTGAATTTTTAGTTGAGGTAGATCTGAAATAACATTATCTATAGGTATTTCAATTTCAATCCACGCTTTTGGTGTTTAGTCAGAAATTCACATTGATGAACCTATTCTAGTTTTATGAAATTTAATTAATCAAAGAAATCTATGAATTATCAAATTCAGACGTCACTATTCTAAACACAAGGGTATGTTTCTATTGACTGTTTGTTGTTTGTTTTTGTTAAAATATTAAATGGAGACTAATTCCTATCATGTGTTGCGGACATGTTTTTTATGAATTGTGAAATTTGTTGTACCTGATTTGTGCTTTGATATTTATTTTTTTGGTCACGTTCAGTGTTAATATACACCATTACATCCACTTGAGTTTTAAACTGTTCTTTGAAGGATGATATGATTCAAACCCAGTTTATTATTATTATTATTATTATTATTATTATTTATCTTTCTTGGGCATTGGATTTTGAGAGCTTATTCTTGCCTTCCGATTTGGTTTTTACCTCTTGCAAGTTGTTTTGTTCATAGTTTTCTTTGTTGCTTAAGAATTTTGTCTTCATCTCTTGCAGCTGATGCTACTAAAAAGACTGATCCGAAGACACAAGCCGTGAAAGCTGCCAAGGCTGTTAAGTCAGGGCCAACTTTTAAGAAGAAAGCCAAGAAGATCAGGACAAAGGTCACATTTCACCGACCCAAGACATTAAAAAAGGAAAGAAACCCAAAGTATCCACGCATTAGTGCACCGCCAAGAAATAAGTTGGACCACTATCAAATTCTTAAGTATCCTCTGACTACTGAGTCTGCCATGAAGAAGATTGAGGACAATAACACCCTTGTGTTTATTGTTGACATTCGGGCTGACAAGAAGAAAATCAAAGATGCAGTAAAGAAGATGTATGATATTCAGACCAAGAAAGTGAATACCTTGATCAGGTAACTTATATTTTTTTTTGTTAAAACTGAGGCATTTTTGTGAATTTTATGTGAAATAGTAAAACCAGATGACAAGTGTTTTGTTCATGCTTGATGTTGACATAAGTTCAGCCATTAGATTATTGTTTCTTAAAATGGTTTTGATGTGAGAGACTGTTGGAATAATACTCACTTCCCTTTTATAGTCTCGAGTGATTCCTGAGCTTTTTTTATTCCAATGCAGGCCTGATGGAACTAAGAAGGCATATGTTAGGTTGACTCCTGACTATGATGCCTTGGATGTGGCAAACAAAATTGGCATCATCTAAATTACGTTTTTTGTAGCTATAGGTCTCAATCAAAGTGATACCTTCTGTTGACAGTTTTGTTAGTGATGCAGTGTTGGGACTCCAATATCATGTTTGTTATCTTTAACATGCTGAGAACTATATTTTCTGTTCAATTTCGTTTCGGTTAAAATTTATTTGGTATTGCTGATTTTCAATTTTTTATTCCCTGCCTGGCTCTGATTTTAGAGTCTCAATTACTTAATTTATTTTGCTACTGCCTTGGACTAGTATATTTTGTTTGTCTTGTGAACGATAGATTCAACAGATTCGTATCCTCTATTTTGGCTCCGTTTAGTTTAGTTGTTAGTTGGTAGCTGTTAGCTGATAGTCGGTGACTGTTATCTGTTGATTGTTGCAGCTGTTTGGTAAAATTATTATTTACTATTATTTGTTATTATGTTTAATGACTAAGGATAAATATTAATATTTATTTTTTATTCAATATTATTTTTAGATTATTATTCAGTTTTTTTAATTAAAAAAAATTAGCTTTTTGAAAAGTTTTTACAGCAGCTGTTTGATTATCTAACAGTTAACAACTGTCAATAGATTAATAGCTGTATCAAAAAAATTTACCTAACATGTTAATATCACTTAAATGCCATATTAAGGAATTCTTATCTAGCAGGTTTGGGGAGTCGCTGTTTGTTATGAAGTTAATTCTGTTTTTTATTGATTATGATATGGATGTAAGATCTTCCTGTTGTACTTTTTTAGTCTTACGCGCTTCCATTAGCTAGACATGCTATGCAAGATATGCTTGATATTTGTTGAAATTTGTTCTCTGAAGAATGGATTTGGTCATTATTATAAATTTCTATTTGCAACTGTATGCAGATTAATTATAAATAATTATAGAATTTTTTCTTTGATTATGTGCTTGTTTGCTATTGGATGGACTTTGATTACGTGCTTAAGAGTTTGTTGGACCAGACCGAAGGTACAGTTAGCTAATGTTGATAATCTTAAAAACAAAGGACGGTGTAATTTTGTCCATGTATTTCTCGGATTGGATTAAATCAGTTATCTTCGCAGGAGCTATTGACGCACAAAATTAGAAAATTTAGTTCTAATTATTGTAGTCTCAAGTTACAGCTGGGTAGGAATGCAACCGCCAAGAGGATCAGGAAGCAATGGGTGCGTCCGGAGTAATAAATTATCGGTAAAGGCAAATACTGTTGTTAATTATAACAGCAAGGAACTTGAGGGCTTCACCAGGAAACCCAACATAGACATTCTTGAACATGAACTCAAACGACAAATCTATTCTCAAATTTGTAATGCTTGAAGAGGCACTCAATCAGAGATTGTTGAGAAGCTTGACGAAACTAGCAAGTCTTTGAATCCCAACCCCAGCTGTGTCTAGCAATAACAAATTAATAAATACGACAAATTTTCACTGAGAATAGCCAAGTATTTCACGCGGTGTAGGATTGTGGTATTAGAATAGCTTTCTCTTGCTGTAATCAGAACTTCAATATCATCTATAATTATAATCTTGCAATGAATGCTTCTATTTCCATTTTTATTTTATTTATAAATTCAACGAAATTGATGAATTCATTTTTATTAATCAAAATATTGAAGGTTTAAATTCAAATATATTTAGGCTCATAGAAAATACACTATGGCTAGAGTTCATACAACGTTTCCATTTCACAAACAAATTAGGGGAATTAACTAGGGTGGTTTATTACAGTATTTTACATGGTTTAATGGTAAATGCCTATATATCTTGAAGTTCAAATCTTTCCCAACAATATTTAAAAAAGAAAAGGTGTTTACTAATTAGTTTTAAGGTTTCAATCAAAACCAAATTATAAGTATGAAAAAAACTGTTTATTTCACGGTATAATGGGCACAAGTTCAACCCACCTTAACCTCAATGAACTCGAAAGTAACTACTGGAGAATTTTTGGTGCTCAAAAGAACAAACGAACATCAACACTAGAAAATCAAAGTGGTAAATATATAAGTTAGGCCAAATTGGCCCTAAAAATATTAAAACTTCAATATTATCTATGATTATAAATTTATAATTTTGTAATGAATACATATATTTCCACTTTTATTTTATGTATAAATTCAACGAAATTGATGAATTCAGTTTTATAATTCAAAATATTGAATGTTTAAATGCAAATGTAGTTAGGCTCATAAAAAAATAAAAATAAATATTAATTTACTAAAAAATGAGTCTGCTCATGTGACTGCTGACAAATGCAAATTAACTCTGCTAATCATTTTTTTTTTTGTATGGTAATAAAAGCACCACTCTCTTTTGAGTTTACTCCATCTGCTGATATGCACTCTGCTTCTTAATTGTATTTTCAATGAAAATTTCCAGTTTCAGAGAGAGAGAGAGAGAGAGAGAGAGAGAGAGAAAACTCTAGCTAGCTAGAGTTCATACTTCATACAACATTTCCTTTTCACAAACAAATTAGGGAAATTAAGTAGGGTGGTTTATTGCATTCTTGGACATAGTTTAATGGTAGATGTGTATATGATTTGGGTCTGTTCAAATCCTCTTT
>CANXYC010553392.1:0-99996 GCA_948193065.1 Aleurites moluccanus | reverse complement strand
TATCTGATTTTAAAGTAGAATTATTGAAGGTAGATAATTAATTTTTGGAAAGGTGAAGATTGAACTGAACTATCTTATAAAAAAGGAAGGGTGTGGAGCCTTCTTCAAAATGATGGTGCTCAAGGTAGAACAAAATCTATACTTAGATTTATATATTCGATATTTTAGTTTTTTATTTTTTTTTCAGCTCAATAAATTCATCTCATTCCTAAAATATAAAACAAAACCGTATCTTAAATTTATATTTCAGCTTTGCAATTTTTTCAAAATTGTATATGTTTGAGAATTTTAGCAATTCTTTGAAATAGAAAAGGCATTAACTATATGTGTTGCCCTCTTCTATTTCTTTCATATGAGTTTTAGTTTTTTGATTTATCTATATGTGTTATTCCTGATTCGAGTTTGTCTTTATATATATATATATATATATATATATATATATATATACATTATTTAAGAAGTAATTTTTTTCTCACAGAAAAATGAAGATAATGGATATGAGTCTTTGTTGTGTTTTTTTGCTTGCAGGTTATCTTTCATTTGCATGTGGCTATGTGATCAAATCGTGTTATACTGGGTCCAATCCTTGCTGATATGTTGGGGGTTTTGTATAATCATAATTGTACAGAAAATTCTATTTAAGAAATAATTTTGTATATTATTAGCTTTCTTATTTAGGAGATGATTTTGTATATTATTAGTTTTCCTATTATGAACAATTGAAAGAGAATTGTATTCATCTTATTTTATTACCAAACAATAATGCCGGTTTTATACACATTAACCTAACAAAAATAAAAAACCTAATCAAATCTCATGATTTATGGCAATCTAATCTAATCCCATAATTAATGGATTTTACAACAAAATAGGAAAGCAAATAGTATACAAAATTATCTCCTAAATTATCTCTTAAATAGGAAAGCTAATAATATACAAAATTATCTCCTAAATAAGATTTTCTCTACACTCCCACTCAAGCTGGTGAGTAGTTATTCTCCATTTCCAGCTTGGATATGATTGTCTAAAAATCTGAGCTGTTCAATCCTTTAGTTAAGACATCTGCAAGTTGACCACGTGTAGGAACATAGGGTGTACATATCAATCCACTCTCTAACTTCTCCTTAATAAAATGTCTGTCCACTTCAATATGTTTTGTCTAATCATGAGCAATACTGATTGTGGATTTGTTATCACAACAAAGTCTCATAGGACCATCCCATTTAATCCTTGAGTCTTCAAGAATAATCTTCAATCAAAGTAACTCACAAATGCCTTGGGCCATAGCCCGAAATTCAGCTTCTGCACTTGATCGAGCCACGATGTTTTGCTTCTTACTCCTCCAAATTACTAGATTCCCACCAAGAAAGGTACAATATCCTGAGGTTGACCTCCTATCAACAATTGACCCAGCATAATCTGCATCGGTATATGCTTCTAGCACCAAACCTTCATTTTATATCCTAAAATGATTTAAACATTTTTTTTTTTCCAAAAGCGTTTTAGCAACAAGAACGATAAGAACAAGTATGAGGTATCTTTTCTTACTGAAGAAATGTGTTGATAATGGAGATATAAAATAAAAAGGATATAATAGATTAAATAAAAATGTTTTTCAAATAAAAATATAAAACCAAGTGCGAAAACAGTTGGCCTACAGTAGCAATTTTGTTTAAGTATAATTATTCCAAATAAAAACAAATTTTATATTTAAATAAATAACAATCGCAACCCCTAAAGTTTGTTTCACTTCAGCCTTAAAGTGTATAAAATTTATAAATTAATATTTTTAGCTTTTAAATAAATTTAAATAAAAAACATAAAAAAAATTATTTTCTAGATTAATTTAAACAATCACTTTTTGGGCAGTGATGAAATTGGCCGTGTTGAAGACCAAAGGAGTCCAATATAAAATTGCAAACGATAATCAAAAGAAAAGCTATAAAGAAATTATGCAGCAAACGCCAAACTCAAACTGTTAATTATCAGATGAAAGCAAATCCAGATAAAAATATATGACAAACTAGGACAACTGAGACAGAAACAGGTGCTAACCAAAGACCAACCATGGGAATTAAATAAACAAGAAATCATTGAGCAACAAAATGCACAGAAATGCATGCCCAATGTTTCCCCTTATTTCAAGACAAGACGGACACAAACTTTATTCTAAGAAACGACTACTAAGACAGTAACAAGTAAATCCAACGACAAAGACGAGCACCTCGAGATGTCATTCACTCCTCTTCAGATTCAGACTCAGCATTCTGGAGCCACTCAACAAAAGGCTTAACATACTTCCAAACCGGTGAGATCTTGTTGCCACCATTCAAGCCCTTCTGGTACCACTCTAGGATAAACTCCTCTTCCAGAACATCATTGTCATACAGCACTTTCAAAACCAATGCTACCTCTTTCACCGCCTCAGGGCTTACCTTAAGAAAGAAAGACTCGATGGCATGCAGGAGGAACATTTGTGATCCCAGCTCTTCAGTGGCTGCTGCAAGGTAGTTCTTCTTCTTAGTAACCTCTTTAGCAAACCCTTTCTCAACACCATCGAAGAGGGCATTAAACAGCACATTCATCACTTCTTGAGATGTCCAAGAATGCAAACCCAAGAAGGTTTTCAGCTGGCTTGGTGGAGAACCCTTTCTCAGAAATTCCTTTATTTCACTAACAGGCCCTTGTTGGGGCTCATTGCTCTTAAAGCCATTCTCCCGAGCCTTAGTCTCACGATCCGGAGACTTCTTTGCAACCTCACGATCCGGCGAGGCCTTTGCTGACTTTGCCTTCTCTTCATCTGTAGATAGCATTACCATATCTGCAGTAACAGAACTCAGCTGCTCCTGGATGCGTTGCTTGGCTGCCTCCAAAGAAGTATCTGTTTGCCACTGTACATCGTCATCCTCATCCTCATCATCAGCATTCACTTGGTCATTTTCATCAGAAACACTCCGAGTTGGGGAGTGATCCTCATCTGAGCCATTGCCTTTCTTCTTGGATAATGTAACTTTTGAACCATCTCTGGAAGCAGCAGTGGAGCCTTTCTTCTTTCCCGTCTCCTTTTTGTGCTTCTTCATCTCCTCATCAGCAGCCTCACCCTCCTTGAGTCTTTCCTTCTCTGCCCTCCTCATTGCCTTCTTGTCTTTTGATCCCTTTTTCTGTTCAGGCGGATTCTTGAGAATAAATGTTGTAAGCTTGTCCCTCATATCAACATCAGAAACAAACCCACATGCAGCACATTTGAGGGTGATCATCTGTGTCTTAGTGATAACTATCTCAGTTTCAGGGTTCCCACATCCATAGCACTGAACATATTTCTTTATGAAGTTCTCAAGTAACCCAGCAAGCTTTGAAGTGTCATGAGCTCCATTCACAAGAGAAATTCCAGTCTTCTCATCAAACTTGGACTGAGCTCCAAGCTCATTTCCAAAGTACTTCGTGGCGTAGGAAGCAGGTCTAGCCAAGGCCTTAGCAATCTCAATCATGTTAACCACGTTAGTTTTTATGCCATTTCCCCTACCTTCAATCTTGGTTATCATTTTCGGCATCTTATACCTATAAAAGGCATCATCTCTGTTGGAAGCACCAATACTTTGCAACGCCATCTTGTTGGTACAAATAGAAGGACCAATATCAGGTTAATTAAAAGGAACACAAATCAGCAGCAGAATGTTCTCTTGTAACAAGAATTCCTCCTTTAGTAGACAGGTTACTTGCAGTTGGGAAAGGCTGCATAAACTGCCAACCTATGTAGTCTGTGCTATGGCCCTCAAATAACCCAAGATGCATGCAGCCAACTTTAGCTGAGGAATGTCTGTTCTTTTTTCTAGACGTAGGACAGTACTCTCCAAGTAATCCAATTGATGACAAAAAGAGAGAGGCCCGTTCAGACATAAAAAAAGCTTCAAACTTGACGAGCTCCACTTTTGATGAACTGCAGATAAAGCAGACAAAACTGCCAATTTCCTGAAAGCAAAGATCGAGTTATTAAAGAAAATTCAAAAATTAAGAGCAACAATATAAGCATCCTTCTACTAAGGAGGAATAAGTAACACATCCAACAATGCCTCATTTTGATGACCAAATTCTTATAGATTGCAGAAGATACGAAGAATTACAAGCATCACATAGAGCATTAGAACGATATGAAACAGAAGCACATATCAATTAACCACATACCAATATTACAATCTACCCTAGTCAAACCAATAAAATGACTAATCTAAATCAAATGAATAAACTGAGTTGAAATTAAAGAACTTCAGTTTCCAACTTTTCGCAATTGGACAAGAAACTGGGTGGCAAACCAAAAATACAAATGAATGCCACCTGAGTTTTCATTCAACAGTAAGGAAGAGTCTGCCTATGAAAAATAAGCATGTGGTGACGTTCATGAAAGAGCAATGGCAACTATGTGCAATTAGTTTTATTTGCTTAGCTCCTCTCAAAAAACAGGGTCTTATTTTGCTAAAAGAAAATGGAATAACGATAAAAATATATTTTTTATAAAAAAAAAAAGGCTCCATCATACCAGTAAATACAAAAACAACTTTTTTTGCCTAACCCAGTGTTTCTCATTTATTTTTACAAAATAGTTCTTTTTCAAACACCAACGAGAAGTCTAAGTTAATGCTTTTAAATAAAATCAATATTTTACATAATAGAATTATGAGCTAGTAAACAAATTTACAAAACGACTAACAAACAAAATTCAAAATCCAAAGTGCACACACTTTCAGATCAGAGATCTAACCTATAGAACATAAAGGCATTAGAAGAGGACATGTTTCATGTGTTTATCACATAGAACGCGATGTTCAAATTGACAGCCAACAACAAAACAAAAGGAGGCATGTAACAGTGCTTCAGATACAATTACCCAACCATCTGTTAAATCAGTATTCTAAAATCTTCATGAGCAATATTCCCAAACCAACGATAATAACTTCAGCTTTTCAACCAAATCCCATAATTATGAACCAAAATCACTCAAAATCATAATCTAGATCCAAACTCAACGTTGCATCGATTAATCTATATACCAATATCAAACATAAAACCCGAAACAACAACTTTCAAGAGAAAAAAACGTTTCATCGATTGTAGATCTACCAATATCAAACATAAAAGGCAAAACAATAAATTTCAAGAGAAAAAAAAGTTTCATCGATTATAGATCTAAGCCGATTTCGCAACAAAAACGAAAAATCAGAGCTCCGATCGGGCAAAAACCGTTGGCATCAAATAAAACAAAACGAATCAAAACTAGGAAAAAAATCCATAAAACTAACAAAGAATATACTAAAGAATACAATAAAAGAAAAGCGAATCGATTAAGAACAAATCGAAATAGACATCAATCGTTAAAGAATAGAAATAACTTTTACCTTGGAAAGTAGAAAGGGAGAGAGGGGCTGAGAAGAAGATTAGGTCTCTGCTCTGCGTGCTGTGCGCGTGATACGTTGCAATCCATTATTTGGGAAGCACCCTTTTATATACAGCGACGAGGTAGAGAGAGAGTGGTTTTTAGGGCAAACTCAGCATTCTTGATTTTTTTTATTCTAATTTTTCCAACCGACTTAATATTAAATAGATTTTTTTTTTTTATTAATTTCACTTTTCTTTTCTTTTCTTACCAAGTTAGTTCAATTACTCAAATATTAAAATTATTACTAGTTATTATTATAAAAATAAATAATATATATTTTTTAAATCATCCTATTTATAAAAAAAATAAAATTTTCTTAATATTTATTTTTTTCATGCCCAATACTCAAATTAAATATCCTATTTAAATAAAAATAACTACTTATTATTCCAACTAATAAATATTATTATAATATATTTTATTTTTAATTTAAAATAAGATGCACCATAAATCTTGTGGGATTTTAGTTTCCTAACTGGATTTGTTAATGACTTTTAAAAAAAAATTAATTAGTGATTTTTTATTGTGTTTAGTAGTTTATTAGTTTAGACAATTTCACCTAATAGAAAATTAGTTAAATGTAAAGAAAATTAATATACTTTTTTGCTAAAAATTTAAAAAATAAAAATCAAATTCAGTTAAACCAAATCTAAATCACTGATAATTTATCATTATTTATCTGTATTTTATAAATTCCATTATATTAAATGCATTGCAAAAACTAAAAAGATATAAGATGACATGATAGTATTCAGTGTACGTATTATACCTAAAAGTCTCTTCAAGTTATTGAATTTAATTATTATTATTTTTCAACTTGGAAATGGAGTTAGATTTAGATTTAATTAGACTTGTGAAGTAATGTAAATATAAATTTGGACATAAAAATATAATTTTTGTGAATTTTATCACATAATTTTTGGTCATTTAAATGAAGATGTGGATCAATAATTTACATATTTATATGTAAGATTAATAGGATAATGGAGATGTTTACATAAAAATTATATTTTGAAAATAAAATTTTAAAAATAAAATTTTAAAAAAATTATCATATTTAGTTTAAATTTTTTTTTTTATTTTAAAATTTTAAAATGGCATTTTAAATTAATCATTCAAATACTCATAAAATTATTTAATATTTTTTAAATTTAAAAACGATATTTCATATTTATTTTAAATAGATTCAATACTTTTAATATATAAAGGATTGAATTAATATGAAAAATGAAATATACTTATTCAATTATTTTTAATTATAAATTATTTGAATATTGAAATATAATTTAACAATAAATTTATATTTTCTTGAACAATAGATTTATAATCGATTATGTTTTATCCAATGCTTAAAAAAAACTAATATACATTATAAATTCAAAATATGATAATAATTTATATTTAATATATAAAATATCAATAAAATAAACTTTAAAAAAAAAAAAAAAAAAAAAACAATACTTCATTGCAGAAGGCCCTATCAATAAAATAAACCTTGATGAATATCAAACTGTATCATCATAGCTTATAACAAAATAAATTAAAAATAAAAATAATTATGGAAATCTTAATTGTTAGGGATGCCTTGTTTTCATTTTTACTATTTTTGAAAATTTATTTTAAAATATTTCCCAAAGTATATTTTTAATGAAGGGGGAAAATCAGATGAAACCTTTGCCCAAAAGAAACATTTTATTTGATGCTTGCAGATTTGGGAGGTTTGGTAGCTTTTGTTTGCACTGAATATTGTCTAATTAGTGTTCCCTTCCTGCTTTTACTTAGCAACCAAGTTTTTCTTACTAAACTTTTTAATTTTTCCAACCAACCAACCAACAGGCTAATTATGTATGATAGATAAATTAAATTTTTTTCTGAATTGTCTAGTTCTTGAACATTCTGTGAGAGTCATAATATTTGAATTTCTTCCCTTTTATTTTCTTAGTAGTTTCAAATTTTCAATTATTATTCTTTGATAATCACTGGTTAATTGAAAAACTTGATTGATTATCTATTTGGGGTAGTTTTATTTTTTATTTTTTTAGAATTTTATCTTGGATATTTTTGTTAAATTATAAATTATCATTCTATCTCGTTTAAATTTATCGTATTATAAATATTAAAATTTATATTAATAATCTATTAAATTATCAAAATATAAAATTATATATGGTTAATAATTCATTAAATTATTAAAATATTAAATTGTTTGCAGATTGTGTTTAAAAAATTGAAAAATTATTTAGTGACAATTAAATTATATTAGTTACTATTTAAAATAATATTAAAATATAAAAATTTCATATTAAAAGATGATCACATTATAAATAATATATATAAATTTAAGATCTAATTATTTATTGGCTAATTCTAACTTTTATGTATAACTAGACTTTAATCCATTTTAAAATTTTATTTTATTTTTTGTGAAGTCTAATCTCCTTTTATTTATTTTTTGACTCATTATAAAAATTTTAACAATTATTTTTTTTAAATAACACTTACGTTCAATTTGAATTGTCAATTAAACATTAATATCCTAATTTAAATATATATTAACACAAACCCTTTTTTTTTCTTTTTTTAAATATTGGGATGAAAAATAAATCTTGAAACTATTATTTAAGAAAATCTATATTTATCGTTATATTATATTTCGATATGCAATGCCAATCCTATTTTATATAATTGCAAACGTTATGAATTTTTAATTATAATAAATATGATATAATCAAATAGTAAAATTAATATTTAAAATTATATATTACGAAATATTTTCCAAAAATTATAAAATATGAAATGAAATAAATAGAGATGGTAATCTTGTAAGTACAATAAATGGAATATAAATATTTAAATAGATTTTAATATAATTTTTCATGTGAATTAAACGGAAATTTGTATAATTCCATTTATAGTTCCCAATAACAAATGGAAAATCCCTCCCCACCACAGATGGATCTAAACAATGGCAAGGTGCCCTCCTTTAACTTTTTAAAACTTTTAATATAAAATTATATTTTAATCCTTAAATTATATACATTTAATAAAAAAATCATTTTAATTTAAAAAATTAATTTTTTTTTTGTCTCTAATAAAATACTATTTAATATCATTTTTTCTCCTTAATTTTTAAAATTTTTAAGATAAATTATTATTTAGTTCATGAGATTTATTAAAATTTATAAAATAGTCATTTTATTTTGAAAAATTAATTTTTTAATAATTAATAAAATATTATTTAATCTCATTTTCTTTTCTTTTTTCTTTTTTCCTTCATTTTCTTTTCAATTTTACTTAATTTTCTTTATTTTTTCATTTTCTTTTTTAATTTTTTTATTTTTTACAATAATATTATAATGACTTTTGATTAGTCTAATTGAAATATATATTTATTTTATACTATTTATTATTTTTATATTTTTAAATAAATTTATTTTATTATTATAATATTACTTTTTAAAAATTTTATATTATTTTTTATATATAAGATGAGTGCTCCTCCTTCTAAAAAATATGCGTCTGTGGAGCTACCACTACCATCCTAAATTGAAATGCTTGGATAATTTTTTATGATAACTTTTCAAAGCATCAAAGCATATTCATTATTTAATGATTATTTAGCATTGGATTTCTCCATTCCTCTTTTTCTTTTTTCTTTTTTTTTTTTTTTACAAGGAAAATCCAAACTCACAACACAATTGGTATTATGTAGAATTATGAAGCATCATTGCTTACAGGTTGGCTAAGGAAGTTGAGGGACCTGTATCATACCATACAATATTTCAAATCATAGATCTAAACGTTATTGTAATAAGGTTCAACACAAATTCAAATGACCTTTCCTTCCCCCTCGTTTCTGTTAGTCCAAATTTATAATTTTTTTCTTTCTCTTTCTCACTTTATTTTATTTTATTAAACGCACTGTAATAATATTTAAATATTGATAAATGGCTTGCAAAATCCAAACTAAATGAATCTTATAAAATTAGTCTTAACTTGCAAAGGAAAAAAGAAAAAAATGGTTAATGATGATTCAAAGATTTTCAATGATAAATTTGGACTTTTTTTATCTGAGTTTGAGTCTGATTAAATATTTTGAATCTGTAAAATAAATAAATTAATATTAAAATATCAAGCTTGACAAAAAAATTTCAATATCTAAATTACTTAACTTGATGTTAAAGAAAGATCAAGAAAGAAAATGAATACGTTTCTGTCACTATTAAAAAACTACGAAATAATCATAAATTAAAATCTCTCGTGAAATATTTCGTGATAGATCAATAACGGATGATGATATATATAATAAATATGAAAAAAAATAATTAAAAAAATATTTTTTCAGTAAGAGAAAAAGTGTTTTTAGTGAAAGGATATGAGAAATTATAAATTTAATTTATCCTCAGTAGTTGGGAATGTTAAATATATATCCTAGAATTCGGGCCATCCGATGAGCTTGGTGAACAAATAGCAATATTTGAGAGGCACTGGGATTATGGTACTATTAAAAAGTCAGACAACCACATTTTATGTCGGATTCCATGATCATGCAGGGCCCTATGTGAATATATCAGGGAGGTTGCCCTGACAAGTTATTATTTCTTACTAGGTTGATTCTAAAGTTGATCAAAATGATCATGAGGCACTAGAAAGTATGAGTTCCGGACAACCTCGCACATTAAGAAGTGGAGATTACTTTTCAAGTTTGGGTTGAGCAAGCAGTTTCCTTGATGATCTCACTCGATGAGCACTTCTCTCTTTTGATGAGAAGAAGTATTTCTAAAGAGCTTCGCTCTAATAGCGGGCCATCTTTAAGCTCTTAAGCTTTTATAAGTTTATCATGAAAATTACAATTTTAAGAATTTTTAGCAAATCAAATCACATTTTTATTTTTATTTTTATAAATTTTTATCACTATTACAGTCAAAATTAGGTGGCTTGATTTGATGTAATATATTTTTTTAATATTATTATAGCCATATTAGATAAAACAATAAATAAAGAAAAATTATTGATAAAATTCTTAAATTTTTATAAATTTATAATTGATACATAAACTTTTAATTTTAGCAAATCTGCTGTCAAATCTATCAAATTTTATAATTTTATTACAAGCTAATTTTTTGGATTGCAAGTTAAAGGATGAAAATGAAGTTGTTTCATCATAAACAAATTTAAAACTAAAATCAAAACTCTCAAATTTTAAGTTTATTTATTTATTTCTGATAGATTTTGCTTATTATTTGAAGTTTTTAACTCACATAAGTGAATTGAAAGGTGAATTTTTGTTGCTTGGTTATTTCTCACATATTTTCAATATTTTTGGGTTTGTTTTTGATGTTTAATATGAGGTTGAAGTTGTTGCAATTAACTTGATAAGGTGAGAATTTAATGTTTTTTTTGTTTTCTCTTTCGTTTTTTAATTTTATATTTTATTTGACATAATTAAATATTATTAAAAAAATATCATCTCAAATTATACTATTGAAAAATTTGACTTGAAAACTGAATGATGATAAATTTGCAAAATATTGATAAATAAATACCCTATTAATTAAAATTAAAAATTTATATAAAAATTATAACTTTATAAAAGTTTAAGAAATTTGTTTCAATTAACTATTTAATTAAATTTTTATGTTTTATCTTATGTGATTGGAATAATATTAAAAATTATCATGTTATATTAAACTAATTGAAATTTGACCAAAATATATAAAAACTAAAAAAAACTCAATTTGTTAAATTTTAAAATTCATTGTAAAATTATAAATTTTATAAAAATTTATGAATTTAATGAACAAGAAGGAAAAAAGAAGAAGAACATTCTAATCTCATTTTCAACGTTTTCTGGTCGAAGCCTTGCAATTTAATATACACACATATATATTATTTATTATTTAATATATATATATATACACGAATCGTCTCATTCTATGCGATCCTCCGTATTAAAAGTCATACTGGCCAAGGAAGTTTAGATTGTATTTGTTAGGACGTGGAAACGTGACGGTGACTGAAAGCCGGCGAACCTAAAACGCAAATATATTAATTTCGAAAATAAAAAAATAGCACAATAATATATATATATATATATCAGCACCAACTTTGTGATTCATTAAACAAATCTTAAAACATAATACATCAATTAATAATACATAATATACACATAACATATAATTAATTAATAAATATATATAAGACCTGATAATAAATTCGAGTTTAAAAAAAAAAAATTCAAATTATATTTGAATATGAAAATATGAAAATTATATCTTCATATTTTTTTATTTTTAAATATGAAAATTAAATATAATATGCTAAAAAAATTGTATAATCTCAAATTATATTTGAATTATAAAAATAATTATTCATAAGTTAAGCTTTTAAATAATGTCAAATTAACCCCAATTATATATATATAGAATTCACAAGTAAATTATATCTTCCTTATTGTTAATTGTCCATCACACATTATTTTCTTTCTCTTTTAAGTTTTTCAAGGACATTCTTTCTCTTTGAAGTTATTTTTTTTTTTAAATGTAATAGTAGTTGAGTTCTTCATAAAAATTATCACGTAATTCGAAATGTTAGAAAATACAAGAACTAGTCACAGGCTGCCACGTGTCACATTGTGAACGAGTGAGCTACCATGACTTGTGGCGCGACTGACTCAGAATCCGAAAGGAAAAAGGAGGTTTCGACGTGAGGGGTGAGATCCACGCTGTGACCAAAACGACACAAAGTCGGACCTTTATACGCCTAACCTTTGACCGTCTAAAAAGCTAACGCGCGAAATTTTGATCATAATTTTATTTTTATTACCAAAAGAATAATCAAAATCACTCTTTTGAATTCCTCGTTTCTATAAATTTCATTTCCCATTTATCTCCAGCTGCCTCAAGACCCATTTTTTACTCTCTTTGTATTCGCAACAATGAAGAGCCGAGGTCCGGCCAAAGTCTCTGTGAAATGGATTCCAATTCTCTGCGTTTTTTGCTTTGCTCTTGGAGTTCTATTCTCTAATAGGTTCCTCTTTCTGAATCTCTGTTATTTTTTCAAATTTTGTGGATTTATAAGGGCTTTGCCATTTGAATTAACTTTATTTTTTATTTTGATTTTGATTTTGATTTTTGATTTTTGATTTCAGGGCGTGGGATCCACCTGAATCCAACGGTCAGCTCATAGCGCAGCGTCGACATGACCAAGAGTTGCAAGTCGTCTCTGAAGATTCAATAGCTCAGAAGGTTTGTTTGTGCTATTGTTCTTTGTTCATCTCATAAATCATCAAATGGCTTCATTTTCTCAACGTTTCTCGCTGTTTCTCTCCGTCAGAAGCTTTCGCATGACAAAGATGTAATGAATGAAGTTATGAAAACCCATGATGCAATTCAGTGAGTTCAATTCCTTTCTATAGCTTCAGAAAAAAATTAGCTTTGGATTTTGATCATTCTTTTCTGTTGTTTGTTGGTTAACATTTCTGGTCACTTTTGTGGATTTTTTGGAGGCCTGCCAGATCACTAGACAAGTCAGTTGCAATGCTTCAAATGCAGTTAGCTGCATCTCGGAGTTCTCAGGAGATGACCTTGAATGGCTCCGCTGCCTCGTCTGCCTTGCCTCGTGAAGGCCCACCCAGGCAGAAAGTCTTCATGGTTATTGGGATTAATACAGCTTTTAGCAGTAGAAAGAGGCGTGATTCTGTTAGAGAGACTTGGATGCCTCAAGGTTTATTGTGGTTTTGACATCTTTGTTGTCTTTTAGTTGTTCTCTGTTGATCATGTTAATGATCGTTCTAATGGTTTTCTTGTTTGATTAGGAGAAAAGCTTCTTCAATTGCAGCGCGAGAAGGGAATTGTTATCCGCTTCATGATTGGCCATAGGTGACTTGATTTTGTGTTCTTTACCTCCTTTAAGCATTAATAATTTTGTGTTGGTAGTATTTGGGTCAGTTATATATAATTATATTGTCATTATTGGTTATGGATATGTCAACTTTGAACTAATTCATGTGCTATTAGCAAAGGCAAAGCGCTCGCTTGGAATCCCACTTACTTTAGAAGCACCTTAGAAGAGACTCTCCCATCATCCTGCTTTATTAATTTATAATATTTGTTGTCCTTAATAGATAAACACGCTGCATTAATGAAGCAGAAGGTTTATTCATTTTGTGTCCTCTTGGAATCTCCTTATAGTTTCTAATATTTTTTCATGTGTTAGCTTCATTTGTGTGCCATTTGATGCATATTCTAGTTGCACTGGTGCTTCTTGTTCAACCTCTGATACCAATCAAATAATCTCATATTAGCAGAAAATATATCAAAGAAGAAAACTTGTGATCTTGCAGAAGTACATGCCACATTCTATTATCCCTTAGTTGTAGATGCAGAACATAAATTCATATTTTGTGAGAGATATTATTGGATTCTTAGATATAGATCGAAATAGCTTCAGCATCACATTTATTTGTGAAACGTGGTATAAACTCTTTAGTGCATGCATCATCATTCTTTTGAAGAACCTCCAGATCTATATGTAGGATGATCTTCTAGACCTTGTGATGTTGGTCGTCAAAACATTGCTTTGCATTTTCTTCCTCAATCATTGAAATGTAGAAAGAAAGAAAGAAAGAAAGAAAGAGAAAGAATGCTTGCATTACATGGCTCTCCTGAGCGCTAGTTATTGCTTGTAGTTAATTCTACGGGATGGATGCTCATAAATGTATACAGTCAGTTGCTTATTTTAACCAGATGTATCTTTATGGGATGTCGCATATTTACGTATCACATGCTTTACCGGATATAATCTTTATTTCTGAAGAGATGGATAGTCAAGAAAATTACTAATGTCATAGAGCATGTTTTGAACCAAAAGTACTGTCTTTGACTCTTTCCATTTCTACATGCTCATCCTCCTTTATTTTTTCTCCAAGGTGTGCTATCTTGCTATTGGGGGCATTATCTGCTGCTTTGATATAGCTTCCCAATTGCATGTTGTTGATCCAATAATGCCTACCTAATTTTAAAAAAATATCATTTTTTTTCCTCTGATATGACTTTGTATAAAGCTATTCTAACATAAAATTTCTCTTTTCTATTCAGTTGGGAACTGACCTTAATGATATATGTATTCATTGTTTCAGTGCAACATCCAACAGCATTTTAGATAGAGCCATCGATTCCGAAGATTCTCAGCATAAGGATTTCCTTAGGCTGGTAAGAATTTGTGCGCAATATTTTTGTAAATATTTGGGCGAGCATAAGATCGTAGCCAAGAATTTGGGTCATATTATTTTTAACATTTTGTAGGAGCATGTTGAAGGATATCATGAATTATCTGCAAAAACAAAAATTTTCTTTTCCACTGCAGTTGCCAAGTGGGATGCTGAATTCTATGTCAAGGTGGATGATGATGTCCATGTTAATTTGGGTAGGCATTGTCTCTTATCAACTTTTCAACTTAAGTTGTTGAAAATATTTTCATTTGCCCAAGATGACTCTTACACGCTTTGCTTCTGTAGGTATGCTAGCTGCTACTCTTGCCCGACATCGTTCAAACCCCAGGGTATACATTGGATGTATGAAGTCTGGACCTGTTCTTTCTCAAAAGTAATCATCCTGGTCCTTTGATATTGATGAAAGTATAAATGTTCATTAGCTTTGTGTCTTTTCAAATTGGTGATACATGTTTCTTTTGGATTCTTTTCCATTCTTTAGGAATGTCAAGTATCATGAACCTGAGTATTGGAAATTTGGAGAGGAAGGGAACAAATATCTCCGTCATGCAACTGGACAGATATATGCAATCTCAAAGGATCTTGCCACATATATCTCAATCAACCAGTAAGGATAGCTTCTTTTTTTTCTTTTTTTTTGTTAGTACATAAACCTAATTTGCTGCCTTCTGAGCTACCTATATTATGGACTTGCTTCATTTTGAATAGATCCTGTGAATTGGGGGATTTCTGCTGAGCATAAAATTAAAATATTATGTGCTCCTGGTTATGACATCAAACATTTTAGAATATTGATTTGAGAGTAGTTTTTGATTGGTCAGTCAAAAGTATATCTAAGGATTTTCTTTGTTGAAGATGAAGGAAACAGAATGGCTAATGGGTCAATCTAGCACAGAAACCTAAATTAGTACTTAGATGTGATAATTTTGTATTTTTTCCATATTTGCATGTAAAATCTGTTCTTTCAAAAACAGAGTTAAGGTTCTGTTTAATACTGATTCTTAATGCAGGCCCATATTGCATAAGTATGCCAATGAAGATGTGTCACTTGGATCATGGTTTATCGGTCTTGAGGTGGAGCACATTGATGACCGCAACATGTGCTGCGGAACTCCACCAGGTACTTATTTGAGGGGTGTCTGGGATAAGTCTTCTATATATGGATATCTCGATACTCACTTGAATTTCATTCCTTCATTACATTGTTGTTATTGAATTCGTCTTCCTAACTTCTCTCCCTATCTCTCTGATCTTATTTTTACTTGCCTTTGTTACTACTACTGCAGATTGTGAATGGAAGGCACAGGCAGGCAATGTATGCATTGCATCTTTTGACTGGAGCTGCAGTGGAATCTGCAAATCAGTGGAAAAGATCAAATTTGTTCATGAAAGGTGTGGTGAAGGGGATGGAGCTGTATGGAGTGCTCTCTTTTAGATTTAGTAGGATGTTGTTACTTTGGCAAACAAACGCGTAACCATATTTATTGTGGTCTTCAAAATGGGGAGAGGCAGTTGAGAGTTCAAATGGAGAAACCATTGCATATTAGACGCTATACAAGTTCCCAAATATATTGCTTCTTTACTGGGAGAAACTTTGCAAGAATTTGGAACAAGAGCTTGTGCAGGCAGGAGCTTTTCATTCAAGGTACTAGGCATGGTTTTCTGAAGAGTATGGGAGCATGCAACATGAAAATGTGTACACATCAATATATTTTTATTTAAGATTGGGATAGTTGTTTTATTCAATATTCCCTCTATTAGGGGAAAGAAAAAGATTTCAGAGTTGAATGTAATTTACTGGATACTCCACACTAGTCTGCCGTGTGGCCGTGTCAACAGATTAAACTGATGTTAGCTCCTTCAAACCGACGATACTAAGTGATCGAGTTCCTGCAAGTATTAATATAATCTTTAGGCTCCTGTGTGGCTTGTTTTTTTTTTTTCTTTTCTTTTTCTGTCTGTCTTTGTCTTTCTGTTAATTTTATTTTTACCATTTCTTCTGGTGTTAAAAGTGCAAAATTGAAAATTGAATTCTGGTATTAATTAAAAAATTATGGGTTAAAATGCGAAAATTACGCCCACCGTGGGGCTCGAACCCACGACCACAAGGTTAAGAGCCTTGCGCTCTACCAACTGAGCTAGACGGGCAACGCTGATTTAATTACAATATTTTTTGATTTTAACTATTTAAAATGGACTGTTTCCTCTTCTCAAACTTAAATTAAGGATACAAGCCCCGAAAAGCAAAAATTGAAAGATTATCACTTTCCTAGTTGGGATCAAATATAGAGGCCCTGTATTTGTGTGAATCTTACTTTGCCATTTTTAATTGTTGAAATTAATTAATATGACAAGAAAATACATTTACAAATTTTTGAAAAACTACTAAATTTTTTAATTTTTATTTAATTTTTGAATAAAATAATTTTCATTTAAAATTTTTATTGAATTATATAAATATTACTTATATTAATATAACAGAATATGCGACTTACTCCAATTTACTTCCAATAATAATTATATGAAATAAAACATAATATTTAAAAAAAAAAATTAAATTATAGTAAATGCAATGCAGGGGTTAACTACAAGTAGAATTCAAATTAGATGTGAGAATTTGTGTTAGTGTGTTGTATTCAGTCGTATTGATATTTATCTATAACACTATAAAAATTAATATGAATATAATATAATTAATTTATTATGTTAAAAATTTAAATATGAATATAATTTATTTAATTAATTAATAATACAACACGACACTTATAATATTTTTAAAATTTTAAATTAATAAATTTTTTATTTTAATATTTAAAAATTATCAAATTTATTAAATAAACTATATAAATTTATATTATTATATAAAATATAATTAGATATAAATCTATAAAGAAAATTAAAAATAATATTTATATATAAATATTTTATAATTTATAAATATATTTAGTTAAATATATTAACAAAATATTGCACATTAATTTTAATAAATTAAACATATTATTTTCAAGTTAACGGATAATACAAACACTATATAATTATTTTCATATTATAATCTAGTTAATATAAAATTGACACTAACACGATAACTTATAATACAAACTCACTAACTTAGTGTTGAATTCATATTGTGTTATCGTGTTGTGTTTGATATTAGTTTTGTCAGCCTTAATTCACATCATATTAATTACTCCATCTATTTCATAATAAACGTCATTTTTTTTTTTTTTGCTATATCTCAATTTAATTATTTATTTTTTTAATTCAAATTATTTTTTTTATCTTAACATTATAATAATAATCTCATAAAAAACATATTAAAAATAAAGATAATAATTAAAAGATATATAATATGTAGAAATTAAAAAGACAGAACGAGATTAAAGTAATAAATTAGTTAAAATAATAAATAAATTAAAAATATTAAAATAGACAAAAAAATAATTGAGAATTGTACATTTTGTTTGAAAATAGAGTTGCAAAAAAATTTAATAATTGTACATCATTATGGGACCAACATAGAGTTACAATCGAACCAAACTTTAACTTACTCAGACTTAACTCGATATTTTTTTTTCCAAGCTCGAGTTTAAACTTAAACTTCAAATGAAGTTTAAAATTATGTTTAAACGTGATTCATCTAATTATTAAATAAGTTCGAATTCAATTTATAAAAATTTGTTTATAAATTATAATCGAATTCAGTTTGATCTCGATTTATTAATAAATTTTAATTGAGTTAGACTCGAGTTTGACTAGTTTTAAAATTTATTTATAACTAATCAAAATACTCAACTTCATAAATATTCATTTTAAAAAAAAAAATTATAGCAAAAAATACTTAAAATTAATATTAACAAAAATCCAATCATAAAATTTAATATTACATATATCTCAAAAGTATTAATTAATAAAAAATATTTTTAAAAATTAAAATACTATATTTTATAATACTAATAAAATCTTAATCTATAATTTTATTAATATATTATAAATATAATTACAATTATATAATACTTATTTAAAAGTTACATATTTTTTTAAAAATATAACCTAGTATTGATTTTGAAAAAAAATAATAATTATATAATATTATCAAATTATTTACCTATATATTTTATACACATATTTATATTACTCGATTAATCAAACAATTAAAATAAATATGACTTATGAATTAGGTGAATGAATATTATATTTTATTATTAAAAAAGATAATAATAATATTTTAATAAAAAGTAACTATTATTAAAAATTTAAAATATAATTAAATATATAATTTATTTATTTTTTAAAATATTTAAAATATATATATAAAAAAATTAGGAGTATGTGCACAATAATAATAATAATAATTTAGTTGTTTGAGTGTATATTAATCAAGTTGTTTGTGAATTTTTTTCCGAGTATATTCATAGTTTTATAATCGACTTGTCCTTAAATTTAATTGATTCAAATTTATTGTTGCTTAAATTTGACTTATGTATTGATTATAAAATAAAACTCAAGTTTTATAAAATGAATTGAATCCAATAAATTTTTATACTACTCGCCACCGGTACCCTAAACGGAGGGAGTAAAAAAATAACAGATTGTCTTAGGGCCAGCCGGCTGGGACATTCTTTGCCTGATCCAGTCAGCCCAATTAAGGGCAGGGCTTGAAAGTCCGTAGAAGTAGCAAGTGAAGCTTAACTTCGTTCTCGTCGTGTTTCTTACGTACAACTTTTCTATTGAGCCAAAAAAGGATTTTTTTTTTCTTTTTTCAGAACAACTCTTTCTAGTAAATTATGGCGTCGATTTTCTATTGAACTTTCCTCCTCTATCTGTGGACTTCCAATTATCTGTAACTGTGATTTCAAACAAAAAGAGAATCAGACGGTGGTAGAAGAAAAGAAATGGAGAACGCCGATGTGTTCCTTGGATTGCACGACTTCCTTGAACGCATGCGCCATCCGTCAGCCGCCGATTTCGTCAAATCCATCAAGAGGTCTCTCTATCTCGATCGCAATCTATACATTTACGTATTTTTATATATGCAAAATTTGATGCTTGTTTATTTGATTTTGAATTAGACGATTGGAGCGGTCACTCTGGTGTATTTTTGTTTGATTTCAGTTTTTCCTCGAATGTTTATGGGATATGTGATTTTTCTTTTTTCGAAAGCAAGAGAAGCACTTCGAAAATGTAGTTAATGAAGAAATTGGTGCTTAATAGGAGAACTTAGGAGTTGTCTGTTAATTTGGTTGGTGAGATAAGAGTACTGTTTGTTTGCTAGGCAATTATGTGCGAGGTTTGATTGTGGTGTGTTTTTTATGGCAGCTTCATTGTCTCCTTTTCGAACAATGCTCCTGATCCAGAAAGGGACAGTGCTCTAGTACAGGAGTTCCTTGCCAATATGGAGGCGGCTTTCAGGGCTCATCCGCTTTGGTCTGGTTGCTCAGATGAAGAGCTAGAGAGTGCTGGTGAAGTGAGTTACTGGACATTTTCCTTCTATGAAATTTCATTATAAAATAATGGTGATGATTTTGTGTTTGGTCAATATGAAATTTCTTTCTATATGAAGTAAATAATTATGTTGCGTCAAAATTAAACTAAATTATTCAAAGTCTTTGGTAAAAGAATGTGTGACACTGTCATCTCCAAGTCACATTCTATTCTTGCAATACACATCTATGTGTTGGTTATCAGCAGTTCATGAATTTCAATGCTATTTAGGATTTTCTACTTCTCTGGCAATTTATTTTGGTCCATCTTAGATTTTCAGATGTCACAAAATTACTACCTTATTGGGAATTAGAATTACTGAAAGGAGAGAATGTGTAGTTTTGGAAAAAAAAAGCAATCTGCACATTTTTACAAAAGAAATAATGACAATTGATTTTCCCTCATTGAATTCTTAACCTAATGAAAGAATTTCTGAGGTGGGGTAACATGTGTCATAACTAATATAACTAGCTTTTTAATACCCTAATCATTAACCTTAGTTCTTTCCTTCCTAAATTTCAGAATACAGTCATGCTACTGATTTTTCCTGAGTTATGGCCATTAGACTCCACAGTTTATCATAACTGATGATTCCTTGGCCAGTATAGCAAGATAGATGACATGTATCTCCACAAGCAAGATGCATTTTCTTCAATTATAACAACAGAGATCACTTATTGTAGACTTGTAGTTCTTCCATTCCTAAGAGTTATAACAGGGTGCAGGAGAATTTGTGTAGTTATAACCCTTCAGAGTGTAGTCTTCCTAGTTGACATTTCATCAATTAACATCAGTAGAGTGATGGTGAACTTGGCTGAGCAAGCAAGTAGGTGTATTTTGGCTAATTTTCTAATCCTTTGGTTCATCTGTTGCTTGGGTTAGGGGCAGCTGAAGTACCTGCTTTATCAGGTGCCTTCAAATTAGAATTCATCATCTTCAAATTGAAAAAGGTAGGTGACTCATAATGCCATAAGAATTCTCCGAATATATTGTCAAGATGACTACCAAACGCTGAAGCAACTAGAAAAGAAAAGTGAAAGAAGAGGAGTAAGGCAGAAGCAGAGTAGATGACAGGAGTTGGAGTTTTGTCATTGAATATATTCACTTGTAATCTTTCTGGGCTATGATTGACATCAGAGGCCAAACTAGTGACAATGCTATGTCAAATGAACCTTTAGGGCTGCATTATAGGTTGTAGAGATGGAAATTTTGGAAAATACATATATTGGTAATTACATGAATGCCAAAAGCTGCCTGGATGAAATTGCATCCTTAGAACGTAAACAATCAATGCCTACCAATTTAAATGCTCATTTTTCTTTTCTTCACTGTGAACCACATTGAGACATATGGAACATAACTGTTGGTAAAGAATACTTTCCAAATCCTTTATCATGGTTTGAATGGCTTATACTCAATTTTACTTTTGGATGAATTCTATTCTATAATTGCTTGTCTGTCATGTTATTATTTCCCTTTTTTGTGCATCCGCCCCCCGCTGGTGTCCTAGCCAAAAAAAAAAAAAAGTAATTATGTAACACTTTTAATGAATTATAATCTTAATAATTTAGATGTCACATCTGGCTTTCTTTCAAATACAGGGACTCGAGAAGTATGTAATGACAAAGCTATTTACCCGTGTATTTGCTTCACTTCCAGATGATGTTAAAGTTGATGAGCAACTTTCTGAGAAGATGTCTCTGATTCAACAATTCATTCGGCCAGAAAATTTGGACATCAAGCCAACTTTTCAAAATGAAACATCATGGCTGGTATGTCAACGGATTTACATTGCAAATGATATTGATTGTCCTTTGTCAGAATATTTCTTTCTCTGCATGATTTAAAAAAATATTCTGGCTGACAATATAGTTCTTAAATCTGTTCGAAAAAAAAAATGCAATCCGAACAGTTCTGAATGCCAAAATGTAAAAAGCAACAGCTTTAGTAAGAAATATGAATAATTAAGAATTTCTGTCATCTGCAACTTCTAGAGGTGAGGCCTTGCTGCCAATGATACATTGCTGCAAAGTTATGTTGTATATATCGTTATTATTTTACTTTTAAGTTTAATTGTGACCACCAACTTACTTGATTCTCTACTTGCATTATCATCTATCCATGTGGATGTTTCAAATCTTCTAGCCCTTTGTTAATGTTTAGAATATGCTCAATTTGTGGAGGAAGGGACTTCCGGTGCATTCTCCTCATCTATACAGTGTCAAAAGGAAGAAAAAAATAAAAAAAACTAAGAATCAGGTTAAAGAATGTTGCAGAGACATTAGATTTAGATGTATCTATCTCTTTCTCGTAGGCTTATAATGAAAAGTGGCTCTTAATACATTAAATATCTTCAATCTTTAAAAACAATGAATCTCATCGACTCAAATATAATGATTTACTAGATATACAAGGTATCTGAAAATAATGAAACAAGAACTGTGAGAAGAAAATTTGTAAATGCAGATCTAAAAAAAAGGATAAAGAAAGTAGCCAGTGTATAAATTTAAATCTAATGGATCTATTTATTGATGTTTTAGGAATACTCTGATATACCATGATATAATATGGATTTTTTTTTTCAATCTTGGGAATCATAACTTTTTATATAAATTGCGTTCTATGTTATTGATAATGTTCATATTTTATGTTACACATATGATATTTCAACTCCTGGAATGACTTATTGTTTCCTGGGATACTTACATCTATATACATGTGTGTACTACCTGAACAATACATTTGACCAGGTTATGCTAATTATAGTTCTTGATACTTCTTAGAGTTTATGTGCTTTTGACGCTTTTATTCAGATTTTTAGTTTGTAGTATCCAAATTGTCATCTTCTGTTTCAATGGATTCCTCGTTATTGGAAATAAGAGGAAAAACTGGACTGGCTGCTATTAGTGACTATGGTTAAAGGGCCTCGCAATAGTAGCTTAATATAATCTTATTTATCTTTATTGTTGTCTTAACATGTACCTTTCTGTCTGTATTGTCAGCTTGCCCAGAAAGAACTGCAAAAGATTAATATGTACAAAGCACCGAGAGACAAACTTGTGTGCATTCTCAATTGTTGCAAGGTCATAAATAACTTGCTACTTAATGCTTCAATTGCTTCCAATGAAAATCCTCCTGGAGCTGATGAATTTCTTCCTGTCCTAATATATGTTACTTTAAAGGTAAGATCAACAGACACAAATTTCTTCTCGTTGGGCTTGCATGCTTGTGAAAAGTCAATTTATAGACAATAAATTGCTTTTATCAGTATTAATAGAAAAATTATACTGATCAATGTATTCCTTTTTATGGTAGATGGTTAATCTTTTACTTTGCCTCCGATAAATTTTTGGCTTCTGTTGTCTTAAATTTGTCACCTTTTTACCCTTATGTCTTGCTTTCTTGTGTCAAATCAAACCAAAGAACCATAAAATCTATTGGAATTAATTATATTAACATGAAGTATGATTATGTCCATGGCATCCTTCTATCTGTTGAAAGTCTATATATCATCTACAGTGGCACTATACCTGAAAGCAGTGACAGGTTCAAATTAATGCATATTCAACTAATGCAGCAACTTCTATATTTTCTAAGTTTTCTTGATTTTATTACATTTAAATGTGATCTAAATTTCACAAAATTGCTTCCCTTCACTGAAATTATGCAGGCAAACCCTCCACAGCTGCACTCAAATTTGTTGTATATACAACGATACAGATGTCAATCCCGGTTAGTTGCAGAAGCAGCCTACTTTTTCACAAATATGCTCTCTGCAGAGTCTTTCATCTCAAACATTGATGCAAATTCTCTTTCAATGGAGGAAACTGAATTTGAAAAGGACATGGAATTTGCTCGAGCACTTCTATCTGGTCTTTCAGCTGATTCAGATAGCTTGACTAACCAAAGTGATCAAGATTCAGGAAATAACATGGAAACCAAATTTCAAGCTTTGAATTCTAAGAAGGAAAGGGATTCCTTGATTCGGCCCAAATCTTCTGAAACAAGATCTGGCAGTAGGGACTTGCAATATGTGAAAGATGAGTCATCCATGGTAAAGGTTCCATCCCTCTCAGATATAGAGAATAGAGGAGCAATTATGCTTTTGAAGGAGGATTTGGGAAGCATAGTCTTTCGTGAATACCCATACCTGTTTTCTCAAGTTGGTGATCTGACAATCAATGATGTAGAAGACCTACTGAATAATTACAAACAGCTGGTTTTCAAGTATGTTTGTCTTTCCAAAGTGCTGGGTGGTGCTACCCCATCTCTCCCTTCATCCAATTCTCAAATTCATCTCCACCGCGATGCTGAAACTGTCAAGGAACATCAAGACACTGGAGCAACAGAGCCGAATGATGAATCTCAAAAACAAGCTACTGTAATGGATAATTCTAGCACAGTTTCTCTTGTTACTGAAAAAGAAAATGAATCAAAGTCCGAACAGGACGAGGTACTGGCACCTCAAGAGGAGAGAGAAGGAGAGGTCCCAATGATAGCTCATTGAGGCAAGGCCGTTTTCTATAGGAGTAATGGAACTTTATACAAGAGCTGTCCTCAGAGCTACTTGTTTCTTCTTCCGTTAAAAAGGAGAAATATTTTGACTCTGTTGCAACAAGCTACTTACTTTCCCTAAAATAGTAGGGAGAGCAGTGAAGAAACAGTTGGAAATCTATTGTTTGCTAATGCAACACATCAAATAGTATTTCAATGGAGGTGAGTTTATGGCAGACCTACTCAGCATAGCCTGATCCCAGAATACATCTAATATTTTTTTTTTCACGTGTACGTGTCATAACTGATTACAGGGTAGCAAAATGCACATGAACATGAATGATCATATTCATGACAACTGTGCTGTTTGTTTTAACCCATCAGGAGGTACATTCTTGCAGTTCTTTCTCACATTTTTCTCTCACAGTACTCTATGGTACACAGATTATTGCAGTACTGCTATCTGAGCTCTTGGGTTATGCTACTCCTTTGTGTTTTTGTATATACTGTCAAAATTATTAGATTCTTTAACGGTTGTGAATTTTATTTTTTATTATTTTTCTTTAAGGATTTTTTAGCGAGTTGCTTATTGCACCAGACGGAGAAGCAACTTATCAGCTGCCTAGCTTCTAGGTTCTTTTTTTTTCACACATAAATGCCTGCATATAAAAGTTTTACCCATGAAAACTGACCCAATAATAATAATGGAAGGAAAGCCCATCGTCCATCGACCATGTCCCTGGTTTGCACAATTTCTTTTCTATCATATTATAATTCCAGATAGAAGAACTTTCCTCCTAGCATTTTAGGATGTGGGATTCATTCACTGTTGTTAGATATAGGAGCAATACTCCAACCTAGTTAAAATGATGGAATTGATTAAATCATATTAAATCGATTAAATTAAATTAAAATTAATAATTTTATAATTTATTTAGTTTAATTTAAAAAATAAAGTAAACTGATAATTCGATTTGATTTGCGGTTTGAATATTTTTTCTCTTATTTCAAATCGAATCAAATTGAAATTATATATATATATATATATATATATATATATATACACACACACACACACACGTTGTTTTTACTATTATTATAATTAAATATATTTAATTTTATTTTATATATAATCATATATTTTTTTAAATTTAATTTTAATTTAGAATTTAAAAAAATACTGAACTAAAAATAAATAAAAAATTAATTAATTCTTAAAAAAAATTATAAATTTGAACGTATTAATTAATGATATAGATAAGTTTTGAGTTATATAATATTAAATTATTTTTTAAATTTTTTATTATTGATATTTTTTTTTAAATTTATAATAAAATAATAATGATTTATAAAAAAAAATTTAATTTGAAATTAATAAATAAAAAAATTTATTATAATATTGATTTGATTTAATTTAAAAAAAATTTAAATTAATTAATTTAATTTAATAATAATTTTTTAAACTTATCAAATTAAATTGATGTGATTCTTATTACAACCATTATTAATATTTATTATTTATAAATTTCATTAATAACATGAAAGTTGGAGCCGACAAATTTAATATAGAAATCAAAAGTACGCCATGTACCTGTTTGTATGTATATTTTTCCTTCTCTCTCCATCTTTTTTAAATTAATTCAATGGTCTAAATCATTAATTTCAAAAATTATTTATGTGAGTTGATAAATGGATGATTGAATATGAATCTTTTATTTTATTATATATTTTATTTTTTATTTTATATTTTTTATATATGTCATATTATATATAAAAAAATATTAATTGTTAAAATATTTTTAAAAAAATATAATTATATATATAAAAAAATATATAATATGAAATGAAATATAAAATAGACAGATAATTCTCACTGATTTATTTTTATATAGACTATAAGTACATAAAATTAAATATATGATGTGATTTTAAATTAATTTAAAGAAATATATAATTTTGTTAAATAAATAAATATCACAAATAATTGAAAAAAAATGGATTATCATGACGTGGTATGATCAATTATTAATTGATTTGTCAAGGTTGATGTTTGAAGCTCACAGTCCAAACAAAAACTATTAATATTAGTAATTGTAGTAGGCTGCTTTAGGATTTAGAAAATATGAGCCATAGGACACACCTAAACATGGTTTCATTTCAAAGAATCACATCACTATCTGAAACAGAAAAAACTATGTTTAATTCAGTGATTTTCGAATCAAACTTTGCAATAGCAAAATACATTGGTATTTGTTGATAGTGAAACACTACATAAAAAATTTATATAAAAAAAAAAAAATCTGTATCAAATAATGTTTTGTTAGATATTGGATCTTCTTTTGTTGACCTGTCTAGTTGATCGATTAGAAGACTCTTCCTGGTGCTCTACAACTACCATTTATATAATATATATAAAATCATATTATTTGTTTATATTATTTGAATCTGAGACTGGAGGGACTGTGGGGGGCCAATCCTCCAATAATTTTCCCCTATAAATAATTTAAGGCTAAGATATGTCTTATGGAAGGTAATATGAACTTATTATCTTATTTAGTATCTCAGCTTTTATCTAATATATTTTTATGTGTCTCACATTATTATTTTTTAAATATTTTAATAATTAACAGTTTTTCATTAATGATATAACGCATATAAAAATATATGAAAAAAAAATACTAAATAAAATAACAAATCTAAATTATATAAAAGAATATGTCTGGGTGTAAACGGACGTTTTATCTCTAAGGCACTCAACATATATTTAAAAATATTATTATCATCCGAAAAAAATAATACTATTTTTATTTTTTACACAGATTAAAAAAATGGTTAATTTAATTAAAATAATAATTTTTACTTTATATTTTTCATAAATACCCTTCATTTATATTAATAACTAATTATCTTGAAAATTATTATTATTTAATTTTTTTAATACTAATTATACAAATCAATAAAATTTTATTACCAATAAAATTTTATTTAATTTTAGAATGTATATATTGCAAGTTCAATATTTAATTAATTATTTGTTGATAAAAATATAATGTAGTAAAATATTAATAAATTAACATATCAACTACCTTTTAAAAAAGAAAAATAAATTATAATTTCGAACAGATAAAAAAAAATAAACTTTTTTTTTTAGAAAGAAAATAATATTTATTATAAAAATTATATGCATAATATATATAAAAATTAGTAATATATGAAATAGAAGTTAGGAAATTAATTATGAATGAGGAGAAAATTTTTTCTATATGTAATTAATTGAGTTTGAGTTAATATGATGCAAATAATAATCATTATTAATAAGAAATTAATTAAGAATATTAAATTAGCCATTCATCTTATATATATATATATATATATCTTCCAACAACCCATGTGGTAGTGAAGAAGCTGTGGAGACAAAAGGCGGGTCAGAATATGATTTTTACCATATACACTTGGCATAACTTGGTTGGCTAAGGTTAAGGACCCTACTTAAAATTATTATTACTAGTCATAATTCCACGTTTTAGACGGTTTATAAAAGTAAAAAATTTATAAATATTATTCTAAAAAAATATAAATATAAAAATATTATATATTTTTTATAAACAATAATCGTTATTTTAATTGATTTCTAAACTGATATTTTCATTAATATTTTATATTAATATAAAAATATAAATATTTTATATTAATATATTTTTATATTAATATAAAAATAAAAATTATCAATTATAATATTATATGAATAAAAAAAAATTATGAAAATATATTTTCTAGTTGTACATATGCGTTTCATGTGATTACTATGATTAATATAAGTAAAATTACTATATAATGGCAAATATAATATAAAGAATAATTATAAAATATGAAACATACATTTTAAAAAATAATAATAATTAAAACTTTAAATAAAGATAATAATATAAAAAAATAAATCATAATAAAAAATATATAAATTAAAATAAATATATATTCTAATTTATATATATATAATCGTCATAAATAATAAATTATTCATAATTATATATGTATTCTCAATTTATATATAAAAAATTAATTTAGATTTTCTATCATATTTTATAAATCATCACATATTTTATATATTTTTTATATATTATATTATTTACTAAAAAATATTAATTATTAAAATAATTTAAAATATATATTTTAATGCATAAAAAAATATAATACTATTCGAACTCAAAAGAAAATGCTTGAATTTGAGGTTGTTGACTTTGTCAAAAATATCAAATTGATAAGAAGAAAGTGTTGGATTTGTAATTTTATACAAAATTGTATATTTTATTATTTTTTATTTATATGTTGTCAAACTCATCATTTAGCTCCTACTAATAGACTTTAAAAGATAAAGACAAAATTGAGGGTTTGGTTTGTTGAATAGGAAAATTAACATTCAAAAAAAATAATAATAATAATTAATTAACCTCAAATATGTATGTATGCATAAATGCTGAAGGAGGGAGATTATTATTTTGGTATGTAATAATGAGAATGAGAGAATGCCTATAAAAAAGGCTAATCTACTATATATTTATTAAAGTTGAATAAAAAATTATTGTAATTATTTATTTTTATAGAATTTTATTTTTTATAAATTTTAGAATATAAATATATATATCAATCTTAAAATTCATCTAATTAATAAAATATATATATTGTATTTTATTAAATAAATTTTATTTTTAAAATATAATTTTAAATTTTAAAAATATCATAACAAACGCATAAAATATAAATAAATAAATATTTTAATTATATTAAATTTATTTTTAAGCAATTATATTGGAAATCCAAATAGTTAATAAATAAACAAATAATTTAAAGACTCGAGAAACTCGAAGCCTTCTATTCTATCCCTTCTTAATACCCTCCATGACTCTTTCTCTGTGTTCGTGTCCCTCTTTCTCTCTCTTCTCCCTGTGCGAGTTTTTGAATAACATAACCTTCTCTTCTTTCTTGGTAGTTAATAACCTTCTCTGCATATCTCTGTGTAATTTTTAGAATCAAGAATCAAGAATCAAGAATCAAGATCAAGAAGAGTAATAACTAATTAAAGAATCAAGATTATCTAGAAACATGGGTAATGGGTACAATCACCATCACCACCACCACCACAACCACCAGAACCTGCAACACCTTAATCAAAAAGGCACATTCTTGCCTATGCTCTGTTCAAGACCATCCATAAAAGATGTAGTGGCTCTTCCCAAATTAGAAGACAGATCCATGTCCTTTTCTGCTGACCCTTTATCCCCAAAAATTGGTTGCATGGGTCAAGTCAAGAGACACAATAACAAGATAGTTGGCTTTCCCACTTCTTCTTCTTCTTCTTTTTCCTCTGCTTCTTCTTTTAACAAGATCACTGCAATTACTCCCTCTGTTAAGTACTCTAAGCTCAAAAGAATATTTTCTGCCAAGAATAGCAATTTTACAATTAGTACTATTGCTACATCAATACCTAATACTACTAGTAATTTTGGAAGAAGACAAGGTGTGATCTTGAATAATGATGCAAGAAACAGAGGACCCAAGATTGATGATAGTCAAGAGAACTCATCATCAATTTCTACAATTAGAATTGAAGATATGGATCCTCCCCTGCCTGTGTTCAAGAAAGTTCATAAACCAGTTGCTGTAAATGGAAATGGAGGAGAAGAAGAGACTCTTTGGAAAAGGAGATCTGGTGGGGTTGCATTGAATAATTTGCAGCTCCAACAGATTCAACTTAATAGACATAATTTTGCACCAACTACTGTTTAATGAGGAGGTGAGGTGAGACAATCACATGTATAATGCATAAGAAATGTAAATTTTTTTTTTGTAATTTTTAATTTCAATTTTGTATTTATTTGATCAATTCTGTGTTATAGAAGATATTAAAAGCACGGTGATGGCATCAAGAACATCTGTATACGAATACGAATGTATGAATTAATAGCCCTTCCTATTACAATATAGTTTTTTTTTTTTCATTCTAATTATTCACGTCTTGTAATATAATATCATTTTCATAGCTAGTATTTAGATTGTTTGAACTGATTTTCATAGCTAGTATTGCCTTTAGATTGTCAAGTCCATCAAATCACATTACAAAAATCATGATAAAGATGGGCCTAATGTTGCTTTTAAAGAATGATTGTACTTGGATTATAAATTTATGATGGTGAGGAAAAAAAAAAGTAAAAACTAAGAAAAGGGACAGAGCTCAAAGGTTAAATTGAAAGAGAGAAAGATGAGGATAAATTTTAAATTTCCAGTTATATATGGGGTAGGGGGGATTCTAGAAAAAAGAGAAGGGAAAATAAAAGTAAGCTACCCTATAATGAAATTTCTTTATAAAAAAGAAAAAAGAAAAAAAGAAAAAAAGAGGTATATAGATTGAATTGAATGGGGGCAAATGAAGCAGGAAAGTCAAGATTTTAACATCAGACAACATATCACACATGAAAAAAGTTGAATTGGGAAAACTCGGACAGACAAGTATCGACACAATTATAGACTATGGTTTTCAAACCATAGGAGGAGATGGAAATTACAACATGCGAAGTTGAATCGAAATCGAATAAAAAATAATTAAATTAATAATATATATTTATTGAATGAATAATATTATTAATTTTTAATTTTATAATTATAAAATTAAATTGTAAGGAGAATAATTAAGATATAATATTTAGATTAAGTTGTTATTGATTTGAAATTATTTTTAACCATAAAAGTCATTCATTCAAGACCCATAATTAGTATAAAAATTAATTTTTTTTAACTCTTATAAAAAATGAAAGGATTATCAAACCCAACTGATCTTTAATATGATTTCTAATTAAATGAATCACACTGACAGGTCTAAGTCACAACACATGACACAATCATAGTATCCAAAAGGCCAAGAACTGGGGAAATTAGTGGACTACTTCTCACCAATAATAATGCCTAGACAATCATCCTCGACAAAATTCAAATAGGGCTATTTTTACCATTCTTCTCTTCTACATGTGAAGTAATGGTGTCACCATGATCTGATCCCGAAAACTTGAAATGAAAATTTTGAAAAAGAAATGGCATGAGTAATAGTGTAGTTATCGTACCATCTTGCCATTTTTTCAAGTTATAGAAACGCCAAAACAACCGAAATTAATTAATGAAAATAAAAATAAATTCAATTTTTAAAAAACCAAGCATAAAAAAGTACTAGAGTATCAATTTACATTTTTTTTTTTTGTTTCTTTTTTCCCTGCTTGAACTGAGTAGTAGTACACGACCTATAACAGGAAGTGATGGTTTGTCGCTCACAGCCTCACATTAAGGGTATGGTGGGGTGGTTAATTAGAAGTTAGATATCAATATTTTTATGGCTTAAATGAGAAATCTGAAGTAAATCTTGACAAGCGGCACCAAAGCTTAAACTTAGCAGCTATTTCCTGCAAGATAAAATTTCCTGTACATTTCATTACATGTTACAAGTGAAAGGCATGTCTCTGTGAAGCTGAATGGCTCCATCTCTAAGATTCAACTAATTTCATATCCTAAGAGGAGCTACTTTTATACAGGCAAAGATACTAGTCAAAACTACACAGCAATTATCATATTATAATCAACCCTGTTCTTTATAAGGAGTAGTCCAGATCAATTTGCTAACATCGACCTCAAGACCACCATGGCCAGCAGCTTCTAGATGGCGGTCCAAGACTTTTGGATCTGCACAAATCACATGCTGCCCCTTCCTGTATTGAATCAATTCTAGGCTCTGAAGAGTGGTCAAAATATCCTCTGCCTTGATTCCTGTCATGTCACTAAGCTCCTGTAAAGAGAGATTGGAGAAAAATGTTACAACCAATGAAATATGGCACCAGCAAACATAAACCAAAAGTTGCGGGAAAATATGACGACAAAATATCTTCTAATTATTTCACATTAGAACTTCCGTATGTTTAAACCATGATGAACCATTGACAATATGCTGACATCACTATTAAGGGCCACAAACCCTTATAATGCACAATTCTTTTACCATCCCAGAGCATAAGTATATGCAAATGCACTGCCTACCAAATCTAAGTTAACAATAGAGTGTTATTGCAAATATTGCAAGTACATGTGTACATTATTGCAAGGATAGAAAACAAAATAAAATAAAAATAGGTAAGCAACCGGAAGAAAACTCGATTACAAAAAAAGAAGACAAAAGAAGGTAGGTGCATATATTTCAGACCCCCCAAAATCCTGAACATCCAAGTGAGCACTCTCCCCAAGAGGAGTTCCACTTGCAGGAAGAAGGAACCACAGAAAATGCCTATGTTTTTCCTGGCTCAATCAACAGGCAAGTCCATGATCTGATCATAATCAGCAAGATCCGATCATAATCAGTAAGGATGAAAAGTATGCCTTTTGCCTATAATTCTATGGAAGGTAAGATGGATTAATAACATCCAACTTCCATGGGTGCCTCAACATAATCCCAATTCAGAATGGACAAACAAGCAGTTGAAAATGTGTATTGTAACTTTGTCAATAATAACAATTCAGAAAATGCATAACTTGATAGAAATATTTCCTTTCTGCTTTTTCAAGATGTCCAAACGAACTCGGGTCCAGTATCCTCTGTAGCTCAACAAATCTAGGTCAGAAAGTGGTCTTTCAGGTGTACCGACTTTACCTTCTTTCTTGGAAAGTTCATAAGCTGCTCTGGAAAAATATAATTAGCAACCAATTATACATATACATATAGAAAAAGAAAAAATAAAAAGAGCATTTGTCTCTCGACAAGTTTACATCTATTGCTCTTGGCATACATTTTAGAATTTAGAAAGGTTCATTTGATTATCCACTGTGCTAAGGTCCACCTATATCACCATTGGGTACTGGATAGTCAGACACCAAAGATGAAGGGACAACAGTTTCAAGAATGCTCTAGATCCTCTTATCTCCAAATTTAGATATCAATGTATCCTAACTTGTCAAAATTTTATTCCCCCAACAAAAAGCACCCTTCCCCACCAAATATTTATAAAAAGAAAAAAAGAGCTACAAGGTGAAGGAGCAAGAACCAACATGTAATTTAGCAATGATATATATATAGCCAAGAGAAATAACAGATTACATGGAAAAGGGCTTACAGAAGGCAATTAAAAAATTTCCATAGCCTTTCCTTTGGTAAGGAGGAAGAGTAAGGATACATGCCAAATTATAGGATTCCTCTGAATGCTTTTCCTGTATCATCATACATAAATAAACTTGGTTATAATATAATTTATAGTTTCCAGAAACATCACAACAAGGTTGAAGGAATGCCATCTTGAATTATACACTAATCAAGCACACTGAACTAAAGGCAGATTCACATGCTTGGAGCAAAAGTATCTAATAAGGGTACTCGAAACAAGAGCATGTTATGTGGAGAAAGCAGAACAAGGTACACTGGTACAAAGAGCAATATTTCACATGCTTCTCATGTCACTAATGCTAATCATTCAGGAATATTCACACAAAGTATATTGCTGTTAAATCCTGCTTTGATACAGAGACAATGATAATGACATACCTTGGAAAAATATCAAACCATGTGACATCCTCGATCATCACATTCACACAAAACATAGAATAGAAACAGGTCAACGTCATAATAAAGGGTCTTACGATCAAGAAATAGCTTTGCCAGATAAGAAAGGTTCTGCCCATATACTTTGTTCTTTTTGCCATCAACCTGTATCAAAACATTCAGTCAAACCAAAGCTAAATCAACCGCTGACTTAATATATGATACCACTTGAGAAAATATAACAAATAAAGGCAGATTCCATGATATCTGAAATTTGCACAACTATAAAAGCTGAGGAACAAACAAGAATAACAATAATGTACTACAACTTTTCCAAAGCCAAAGTACATCGACCTTTTTGTAACTCAAGAGATTGATATTAATAAATATGAATTAATTGGGTAGGAGGAGGCAGGGGGAAGAAAGAAAGAAAAGCAAACCAATGAAAAAAAAGCAGCAGTCCTGTAATGAACTATAAAGTATGAAAGCATCATGAATAAATCTTAGACAACAGATATCAACTACATACTTGGGCCAAAAACACCCAGATCCCAACTTTAATTCAATTATCTTACAGAATGACTTTCAATCAGCCATACCTCAAAAATTGACAATGTACCACTTCGATAAATCTCATCACCAGGGGGATGCTTGAGATCACATTTCCTCTACATAACCCCAATCCACAAATTAGGGTAGGAAAGTAAAACAATTAAACAGCCATGCAACTTAAAACTCTCAAAAACACGAAGAAATAATTGAGTAAAGAGAAAAGACAAGGGTGGATTAAATCAAATTATACAGCAAATTCTATAATTAATATAAATATATTATATAATAGACGTATTAAAACCAAATTAGATCCACACATGCAAGCAGGGCATGGTGAAGCTTTGATGTGATCTAATTAGTCTAGAACAGATTGCAGAAGAGAATAATTGCTTAGGGCTGCTAACAAGCCACAGAACTCTGAAGTCAGCTCAATACAAGCTCAGCATATTATGTTCATTCATTCATGCATAGAAACAAGCAGAAGCTCAAGCTCAACGCTGAAGCCCTTAAATAACCCAAGCTTAAACATCAATGAGCTTGGCTCATTCAGGAATGTTAGTAGTTTATGAACGAGCTGAGGATTGGGTCTAGCTATTTTTATTGACCTTATATAATTTTCTATATAGTCCCAACTAAACTCAATTTAACTTAACTTTAATCTTCAAATCAACCATATGATTTTTTTTTCACTCTAAATAATTTTGAAACTTAACTTTAATCTTCAAATCAACCATATGATTTTTTTTTTCACTCTAAATAATTTTGAGTTATATTTTTTTATAATTGTAATACATTTAAATCATATTATATTCCTCTATTTTAATTAGTTTAAGTCAAATCTTTTCTTTATTCCTCTCTTCTATCATAATATACTCAACCTTTTTAATTAGAACCTTCTTAAATCTCCACTTTATATGTCCAAACTATTTTAATCTTTATTATCTATCTTATTGTTAATCGATGTGACTCACACTTTATATCTAATATTTTTATTATATGTCTTATCTATTATAGTATAATCACACATTCATTTTAATATCCTCGTCTTGACAACTCTCATTTTCGATATATATTTTCTTTTCATTGTAACACTCACTACCATATAACATAACTGCACGATATAATTTTCCTTTTAATTTATTAGAAATTATGCGCTCACATAAAACTCTCGTAACAAACCTCCATTTCAACTATCCAACTTTTATCCTATGGCTAACAACCTCTTTATAATCTCTATCTTTTTCAAAAATTAAACTTAGACATTTAAAATAATTACCTTGGAACGATACTCTATCCAAATTAACTCGCTCATTATTTGTATTTCGACTTTCACTAAACTTATAATACATATATTTTGTATTGATTCTATTTAATCAAAAACTCTTAGACTACAAAATACTCCTTCACAAATCTATTTTTTTTTAACTTTCTCATATATTTTATTTAATAGCATAATATCATCTTTAAACATCATGTATTACGATACATAATTATTTTTAAAAAATAAAAAAAAAATAAAAGTAGGAACAACTCTAGCATTAATATTCCACGTGATGAATTTTGCAACCTTTTTATTCCAATCATAAGGTGACTTTTGATACTTAGAAAACAATTGTTCAGTATAGGGCTTAGTTTGTCTCCCCAATCTAGGACATAATTTGAAGGAAACCTAGCCTCAATTCATGGATTTAAATATCGGTATTACGTAACGTAAGGCCTATAAGTAAAGGAAAATTGCTCAGCCGTTACCGTTAATCCCATTATTTAAGGGACAAAAACAAAACTTCAGCAATAACGGCCTTAATGTCAGTTATAAAACGGTAATGGTCGTTAAGGCGTTAAAGCAAGCTCTAACGGCTGCCATTACTGAATACTCGCATTCATTTTTTCTTTTTTTCTTTTTTTTGTACTGAGGCAGAACAACACTTGAAGGGGCTGAATTCAAAGGAGGATGAATTGGCCAGAGATCAGAAGCTATAACACTGCCATACATCTTTAACTAAGCAAAACAGAAAGCTATTAACAATATTAACATAGATCAAAGAATATTGGGAAAGGCATAAGAATTAAGAAGACGTGGATATTGCAATAGAGTTGAGGAGTTTGAATAACAATCGGATGGGTAAAAAAAGGAAGAGACGAGAGAGTTTGTGTACCACAAAAAAATGAGGGGCAGCAATAGAGTTTATGTACAGCTGGCTACACGTGGTGTTTGTGGAAGGTTCCTTGGACACGTGCCTTTTTCACCATCTTAAATTGGTCTTTGCTTGGATGGATAATGCTGTGCTGGTTAAATTCAAAGCAAATTAAATTTATAATTTTTTTAAATTTTGTAGTTGCTAACCAATAGTGTAAATTTAATTTGTAATCTTTGTTTTCTGTTTGATTTGGTTGTATAATTTATTTCATATTATATCTTAATAAATATAATTGATATTTAATTTGTATATAGTAATTTTTTGAAAAAATAAAATTTTTAAAGAGGTTTGAAACTTTTTTAATATTAATGACATTTTAACCATAATTTCTAATATATATACACAAACTCATTTATTGAATGCAAAATATTTTATGGGATTATTTTATTTATTTAGAGAATAATAACAAATTAATAAATAAAACATAACTTGAAATTGAGGTATACTTGGTCAAAATTACATGTTAAAACACCTAATGCGTAGAATTCATATAACAAACATTTTCTTATGTCATTTTTAATGTTCATCATGGATTTTAAAAACATAAAATATGTATTTAAAAGGGCATTTAATTTATTTTGTTATTTGAGAAAAAAAATATATAATTATTCTGATTTGGAGTAGTAGTAACACTACTAATTATACTAGATTATTAATTTTGATCAATTTTATATATGTTAAACCTTTATTTATAAAGTATTATTCTTATTAATTAATTATAATTTTTAAATTTAATGATTTAAATCAATATTTTACAATTTTTTGCAAAAATTTTACGTAACGATAAATAGTTACTGTTATGTTATGGTAGCGATGATTTCGATACAACGACTGCGGACCTCGATTTAAATCTCAGACTCAATTCCAAGCAACTTGCCACAAGTCCACCTTAAACATGGATTCTCGGGATCAGCTCAAATTGGAACAAATGTTTGATTGCAAAACCAGTTTGGCTTGGCCATTTGCAGCAGTAAGTTTGACATTGACTGAAATAAAACCAGCTTGCAGATTCCCTCTATTAAAACATCTAGCGAACTTTCAATGAACCATTTACGCACTCCACCTGAAGTTTCAACTCTCTAATATCAGAGATCATCAATTATGAAGTTCAGCCACAATATGGATAATACACCATGACATGGGTAATACAAATTGATGAAAAATATGAAATTCAACAGACAGACTGATGTAAAAACTAGCGTTAACAGAGCAGTTACTAACAAAATAACAAGATTAATAGAAGAATTCCAAATTTTGAATGTTAGGGTCAAGGGGAGAACTTTAGTCCAAAGGAATGAAATTCTAGGAGCCCATGATGAACAACGTACGTGATGGTCAAGAAGTCAAAACTCAGAAAATCAACATCCATCAACAATAACTCAACTAAGCATTAGTCTATAAGCACACAGATTATAATCAAACTTAAAGACTGGGACCAAATAAATTATTAGAGCAGACACAATTTCAGCACTACAAAGCATGGAAAAAATTTTCAGACACAACTCACCATGTGCCTTTGAAGCTGTTCTTTGCGCTTCATGAAATTGAGGCAAAACACACAAAAGTACAGCTTGACAGAATCATTGTATTCTGGTGAAAAGGGGGAGTACCATGTCTCGATCTCGTATCTTCCAAGTTCAATAGTGGCTATGTTTTTCACTTTCGTGAATTCCTCATGTTCGTGTAAGCTGGCAGCATCAAGCTCCTCATGGCCCTGTAAATTTTAAAACAAGATTCAGGTTATAAAATTCAAAATGTTAAATCTGGTTTCTTATCCTTATTCTGTCAATTAATCTTCCATAGGGATCATTGTTTCTGTCATTATGTTTGAATATTGTACATTTATAGTGTAATATGGTGCCTATATGAACTAGAGAGAGAGAGAGATCATACCACATTTTGAACACCCAATTAATTTTTGCCACATCTGATTTATTTATACTTCTTAACAGAAATATAACTCATTGATGCTTCTCGCATAAAAACGTGAACAGAGAACTCTTCATTCTCAAGGCAAGTGAATCAGATGTAGTTGCTATCAAAATAATTCTATGAAGCAACAATAGAACAACATTTAAGAATAACTTGAAACTTATACATACCTCTACATGCGTCTCATCTATCTTACGTTTCCGGTGACGAGCCTAACACAGCCTTTTACGCGAGTACCTACATCCAGCAGAAGCATACTAGCCTTTTTCTTCTTCACCGGCTCAGATTCCATCAGAGTTATTTCGGAAGTCCATGAAGGCATTCCGTCGTCGGCGGATTGAGGCTTTTGGTCGCCATCGGCGGCAGGGGGCCGAAGTTGCAGTACCGTTTTCTGGATTTTTTGGTGTGTCTACGGAACCCATTGTCCGTTTCGGATGTTACAGGCTTGCGAATCTAAAAAAGGAAGACTGAGTTTTGGGCATTTGGGCCCAAACTTTCTAATATTACTCGGACTGGGCAATGGAGCAAAAGCAAGTACAAAAAGCCATCCGATAAGTCCACTAATAAATAAGTCAAAAGATACTACAAAAATTAATCAAACCGATTAATTTAATTTAATTTAAATCAAAATTATAATTTTATTATTAATATTGTGTAAATTAATTTAAAAAAATAGTTAAACCAAATTTTTTTATTTAGTTATAATTTAAATATATAAAAATAGATTATAATTAAATCCAGTAAAAATATACTAAAATTATATATTTGATTTATATGAACTTAAATTCTAATTTTATATAATTTTCTTTTGTTCATATTTAATTTTGAGATGCTTTTATTTTTTAAGTTGATTTTTATTGTATAATATAAAATTTTTATCTATTTAAAATATAATTACTTTTAATTTAATTTTTTATAAATAAATTTGAAATATAATTTCTTATTATAAAAATATAACAATTTATATAATACTTATTTTATATTTATTTTTTAATATTTTATGTTGGATTCGAAACTTAAAAATATAGATTTGAATAACTTTTAATCTTACTTAATATAGATATAATTTAAATTATTTACAAATTCATATGATAATTTAATTAAAATTATTCATTTTAAATTCATCATAATTAATTACGAACACCTCTATTATAATTAATATTTAAAAAAAAAGAAACTCAAAGAAAGGTTGTGTTTAGTCTAACACTAATAGATCTATTTCTTTTAATTAAATTCAGTCATCACAAATTATACAATAATAATTCACATAACAAAAAATTATTTAAGCTCATATCTTGTTCAAAATTAAAAAAAATAAATAATACTCATTTTTTTTTTTTATCTTATTAGGAAAAAAGGGAAGCTCATCTTATTCAAATTCATATTTTAAACTAATAACACATTTTTCTTTTAACTGATTTTTTGAAAAAATTTTGACAATGCAAAACATTCTTATATATATTTACTTGGTAGCATACCTATATATAATCTAATAATAAAAGCATTTATCTTTAATATTATACAAACACACTTGCATGCATTGTTATAGCAAGTAGGTAATTTAAAAAAAAAATACAAATAAGTACCTAAATTTTATTATTTAATTTATTTAATAATTTAAATAAATTCTTAAATTTAGTTTTAAATAAGTCTAATTTAGATAGAGAAATTAAATTAACATTCAAATTGAGTCTACTTAAATTAAATTAAAAATTTTAAGAACTTATTTATATTTTTGTCATTTTTTTTTTCAATTTAATCTTATCTATTTTGTTATTTATTTTTTCTATTTTTCATTATACAACATATTTTTTGTCTATTTTAATTTAGAAAATAAATAAATTATATTTTATATTTTAATTTAATAAATAAACATATTTAAAGTATATATTTTATATTTTATATAAAATTTTAAAAAATTTCAAAAAATATATTTTGTACTTTAATAAATTAAAAATTTTATAATTTTTTATTATCAAATATTTTTTAATTTAAAAAATTTAATATTTATAATAAATAAAATAAAATTAGTTCCAAAGATTAATAAAGTTGCTATTTTTTTATTGATTTAAATTTAATTATTAAGATTATATATCATAAATGAGAATGTTTTTTTTTCTTATTTATAAATTTAATTAGAACAAAAAGTTGAACATAGTGTAATGTGAAAAAATTACTCATAATAGTATCTATTATTAAAAAAATAAATAAAATATAAAATATAATTTATTCATTCATTAAATTAAAATAAAAAAAAATATTACGTAATGAAACATTAAAAATAATAAAATAAATAAGATAAAATTAAAAAAAAAAAACAAAGATACAAATAATGGTTACCATAAATAAAATAAAAAAAAGAAGAAGAAGAGATAAGCTAGAATTTTAATATTGATATTTAGTTCTAAAAACACTTCGATTTTTTTATATTTTTTAAAATATAATTTTAATTTTAACGTTATTAAAACTTGCAATTATGTTTTCTCTCTTTGTCAACTTTCATCCATAGGCCCCACATGGACTAAAAATAATTGACAAATTATAATTTAATTTATAAAATTTTATTTAATTACAAAAAATAATTTTTTAAATTAAATATACAAAAAATAAAATAAATTAATAATTAAATAAAAATTAATTATTTTATATAAAAATTAAAATAAATATTATTTTTAATTAATATTATTTTAAATATAAATTATTTTTTATTTAATTAAAATAATTAATTTTTAAAATTAAATCATTTTGTTATTTTTTGTGTATTTGATTAAATAAAATTATTTTTTCCATATTTAATAAAATAAAATAATTTTATTTTGATATAAAAAAATATTTTTTTAATCAAATATACAAAAAAATAAGAAAATAAATTAAAAAATTAAATAAAAAATAATTATTTTAATTAAATAAAATTAATTTTATTTATTTAATTTTAAATTAAAATATATTATAAATAAATAAATTATATATGAATATTATACATAAAAGTATTCATATATATTTTTAAATATTCTAATTTTAATTAAAAGAAAAAGTAAAAAAATATATATAAAAAAAAATGACAACATTTTAGAAATGAAAATATTTAAAGGAAAAAACATGGTTAATCATTATAATTTAATTTTGTCAATAGACTTAGTCATTTTTTCTATTTTCTTTAATTTTTTTCATTTAATTTAAAAAAAATACTAAAATTATTTCATATATATATATATATATAATAAGAAAAAATATATATATTATTAATTATTTTAATTTTAAATAAAAATAATTATTTTTAATTAAATATATAAAAATAATTTTCAAATATATAAAAATAAGAAAATAAATTAAATAATTAAAAAAATAATTTTATTTATTTTAATTTTAGAAAAGTAAATAGTTAAATAAAAATTAATTATTTTAATTAAATAAAAAATAATTTTGACTAAAAATAATATTTATTTGAATCTTAATTAATAAAATAATTGATTTTTATTTAGTGATTAATTTATTTTATTTTTATATAAATTTAATTTAAAAAATTACTTTTTATAATTAAAAAAATTAGAAATTAAATTATAATTTATCAATTAATTTTTAGTTTATGTGAGATAAAAGACGAAAATTAAAGAAAAAGGAGATGAAATTATAAGTTTCAATATTAAATGTCGATATACTTGTAAAACTAAATATCATGATCAAAATTATACTTATTCGAAGAAGAAGGAAAAAAAAAAAAACCTAAATGTTTAAAATGATATAACCTTTACCCAATTTTTTTTAGTCAAATATACACATTCTAAGTAAAATAAAATTAAACATAAATAAAATAACTATTCAATGACAAAAATAATCATTTTTTAATAATATATGAAATTTCTATTAATTCGAAAAATATTACATTATTACACATTTAAAATGTCTACTAATTTAAAACAGCTATTGACCATAACATTGTTTATTCTGCTCTTATTTTATGAACTAAAACCTAGTGATAAAGTAAAATTCAAACTCACCAATATTAAAATATAATTACGAAAATACTTAAAAAAGAAAAAATATATATATATATTTAACAATGCACACCAATCATATGAACTAACCTATATCAGGATCCTTGTACACATGAACATAGGACATGAGAAACACGTCGCAAAAATTCGTTCAAGATCCAGACAACAAATTCTGAAATTGACGTTTCTTTTTTTTTTTCTGAAATTGACGTTTCTTTTTTTTTTTCTTTTCTTTTTCATCCTCCTTTTCCCCTTTTCTTCATTGTTTCTCTATTCTTCAAATCACTGAAACCATAGTATTTATCCAAGCACAAGAAACTTCATCCAGTTCATTTAACATCCAAACCCAAAAGAAAAAAAAAAAAAAGAAAATAAGAAATTTTGAAACAAAAGAATGCGATTAAGATTTTCCTTTGCCACTAAATACATTGTTGCATTAACAGAGGCCTAGCACCATCAGATCCCGTAATGGAAGAATCTCATGGAAAACAACCACGACTGACCTCCTGTATCAGAGACCCGTGCCTAACTGTAGCAAATATGAGAACCGAAAAAAGTTAAATAAAAAGGTCATATGTTGTGATAATGTTAGACCCTCCAATCTGGGGATGATCGCAACTTCTTTGAGATTGATACTGTGAAAATATATACATTAACTTTACAGCGCAAGCACAGTAGGCGATACCTTTAAATTTCTTGCATTAACATACATGAAGCTGAGCTTCCCAACCACGAAACACGCATCAAGACACTGAAATTCGAGCTGCTTGCAATACATGCAACGGAATAAACCCTCACCCACTGTACAATTACTCTCACAATGAATATACAACAATGATGCGAAAACTCCCTGCCCTGTCCAGAAAGTTAATCCTATTCGAGAGGATAAACCATCCAGAACATATCTCAGCATCATTCTGCCATTCTCCCTCCATTAATCAAAGATATAGCACAGCTCTTAGAAAGAAGGCAGTTGTCCTCGACAGATGGCTGTCGATTTCAATCGTGCAAATTTGAAACCCATGATTTGCCTCCATCTACCTGTGATGTTCCAATGCTTCACCAGAACATGCATCCTGGTTGATCTGCTTCTCCTTTGGAAGGCAATCAACAGGAATATAAAAATATCCTTTAGGTAACCGCTGATTCTTCATAGATGCTTGGTCTGATGTCATCACCAGCTCTTTCTCAAAGGTTTCAAAACGCTGTGACTTGAAATATACCACTTAAGAATGAGCCCGAGTTTACACAAAAAATTCCTAGTGAAGAAGAGTAATTGTGATGCTAAAATGATTTCATACCTTTCTTGATTTTGAACTCCATTCTCCATCGCTCGAGGGATTACGAGATGCAACAGAAGCTCTTTGAGGGATTTGCTTCCCAGCAAATGAAACCCACTCCAAAGGATTTTGTGTAAAAAGATTTTGGGATGTGGAGCTGTCGTCTGTCTTTTGGTCTGTGTCCATGGTGACTTTAATTCGGTGCTTAACAGAAATGGTGCTGTCAACTGTTACATCATCTGATTTTTGGATTGCATCACTGCATGATTTATACCCATCCGTATTGCCTTTAAGGGATGTTGTAGCTGATTCTGAACTACCATCTGGTGGGAAAAAAGGACTATTTACAAGCACAGAACGAGCAACATGGTCTCTTTTGTAAGCGAGAATGCTATGCGAGCAAAGAACCAAATCCCGCTGCAAGAATCCATAAGAAAACAAGTACCATATGATACACCCGTTCATCATGAAAGAAAAATGTTCACTAGAAGAAAATGCTATCCAGCAAAGAAATTAGCAAAGATGCCATTAACTAAAGTCCCTTGCACTCTAGAAGAAAATATGGGAATTAATCGACACCCTTATATGAGAAATTCTATTCAGGCAAATTATTGGTCCAAACAATAAAAGCAAAACAATGAACTAATATAATTGGTTAGTTTGTGATGTTGAGGGAGAAAAGGAGAAGAAATATATAACTTAAAGAAGCCTCAATGTTGTTACCTGGTTCAAATACAAAAGATGCAAAGAAAAATCCAGAAGAAAAAAGAGAAGAATATAAAGTACAATGACCAATTTAGCAGAGTAACAGAAAACAAAGGGTGATTCAAAATAGCATAAAAAATCCTATGCATATAGCATCTTGATAATAGTGAGTTCTAAGCAGATGAAAGCACCCAATACTAATAGCAAATAGCTTGAGCAATATTGCAACTCTGGCAAAGGCAAGGGGATCCAAATAAATCAAAACTACCGTACCAATTCTTGAAAGAGGTACCTTTATCTTTTCACGTTTAATGATTCTCTCACAAAGAAGGCGTAACCTCTCCAGTTCAACCTGTAATGAAGCATTTATAAATAACTCAATTAGCTGACACTACCCAAAAGACATTAAATAAAATTATGAGTTATATGGTGCACAGCGCAATTGGAGAAATTGGACAAATAGATAGGTGCAAGATGCTTTTCCAGAAATTGAAAGTAATTCCATCATAGAAATAACAAGCTGCATGATCAGGTTGGAATTAACCAACATAAACACGGAAAAAGTTATTTGTCATAAGAGATAAAATTATTTTAGAATGGATAAGATATGAGTCTGAACTTACACAAACCATTCATAAAGCAGTATAAGCTTGAAGTATAGACATGTACTAAAAGTAAGCACAGAGAACCACAAAACATCCTCGTACAAACACTAACAAATTTGATGCATTTCAGAGAAGATAATATTTGATATTATGATGTGAGAACCTAAAATTTCATATCAATTTGACCTAAAAAATATGTCTGAACTTCAATGGCATCTACATGAAATAGAACTTGGGACAGAATATGGCAGACAGAGACTGCAGTAAGGATTACTACAGACATCTGAATGAAGAAAAATAGTTAATTAGAGCACACCCATACCCTGATCTGCTTCATGCTCTTTAACTCCTCAACTCCATGTTTTTGAGTTTCAGCCTGTTGTAATTAAGCAAAGCAAAGTTATCACATGACAACAATTTAGTTATAAAAGCATAAAATATTTATGCACAAACAAGAAGCTCATACCTTTGCCCTCTGTTCCAAGCCATGCCTTTCACAGTAAGCCTTATGCTGCAACTTGCCATTCAGAGCCTTAACATTCATATAAAAACCTGTACTCCTAGCACAGGAAGGATGAAATGTGGTCTGACAGTGACCATAGCCACACTGCAGTATAAAGTTGCAATTGGTTAATATTATCGAAGTTCTTTATCATGAAGGATTTCAGGACTGTCACAAACATTACTCTTTGAATCAATCAGGCTAAACTCACCTTTATGCAGACACCTTGTTTTCGTCGGCAAATACAGCAAATATCAACTCCGTTAGCAACAGTCTCCTGGAACCCCATTACATACCGAAGTGAATGTTAAATCAGATTATTGCAAGAATAATCATAAACAACATTGATAGGATACAACAGGTCGTGTTCCTCATGTTTAATCCTATTCCTAAAAATATTTCATGAATGCAACTCAAAAATATCAACACCTAAAATGTGCACATACCATTCCCTCGACAGGATTCACTTGTCCCCTTCTGAATGTTGGTTCAAACACCCACTAAAAGGAAAAATAATAATTAACAGAGTTGAACATCAAGTGAGAAAAAGATAAATAACTATCAATCAGGTAATCTATATTAAAGTTTCCACCTCTGCACAGAAGGCATGGACCCATTGACCATCAGTAGATTTCCTAAAAGCACCAGTAGTGCCAGTGCACAAACCACATTCAGCAACAAAATAGGGCTTCTCCCAAAAATTGAGAGAACCAGCTGTAGAGCATTTAGATGACAATAATTCCTCACATAATTCGCAGCACCATGAACCTGTAGATTCTTTGACACTGCGATAACAATCCAAGTGAACTGCAACCTGGGGGAAAACGTTTTTGTTAGGTTCAAGCACATAGATCATACTGTTAGAAAGAACAGGGAAAAGTTGAAAAATAAACTCATTGCTCATTCTAGAAAACCTTGCAACTGGAACAGACTAAGATAGGATTCAGTATTGTCTCAGATCGTCTGCAAATATCGCATGATCTAGGATGCTCTTTCGAAAAATCTGAAACAGATTGACCAAAATCAGAGTATTTTTCTGATGCATTCCTTGAAACCGCCACACTTGAAAGTGTCTCTTTTGGGCGTGGCATCAGCTGAGAAGAAATGCCAGCCCTCCCATTAGAAATATTCAATTTCTGCAAAGAGAAAAAGCATAATGAAAATAAGGACTTCTGCAGCAAAAGTTGAAGTGTTCCCCGCAAAAGCACAAAAAGCAATTAAAAAAAAATGCAGCAGTTGGAACCTCCTGATGAGTGCCTTCTTCATATGTGTCTTTCCTAAATGATGAAATCCTAGAAGAAGCTGCAGCAGCTGCAGTTGCAGCAGCTAACACAGCCTGGGCTTCTTTATGCTTTCTTTCTTTCCTTCCCCGTTTTTTTGCTTCTCTAAGTTCATTAAGATACTGGTTAACAAGCACTACATCCCATCTTTGGGACCTGGATGTGTCGATCTCTATTGGAAGACTCTTAGCAACCTTACAAATTAAATTATCTGCAAGGATAATCACCATAAAAACAAGCATGTAAGCCACATTTGCATTTATAACAGAAAGAACATTTCCTAGGAAAGTGAAAAAGAATGCAAGAAAAAGAAGAGACCAGCAAATCGCTTTCTCGCAACTGCATTGCCAAGTAACCTTTGCTGAAAATAAATAATTTCTCCTTCCACTTCATCTGCTGGAGACAGTTCATAAATTCCCAGTTTCTTAGCCTTCCCCAGCTGCTCTGTATCTACTTCATCAGATTCGTAAACATCATTACATTTTGAATGTCTATTCTGGTTATCACAGCAGATACTACCATTGGAAGAAGCCTCCAGATGAGAGGTTTCTCCCGCCCTTAAACCTGCTCAAGTGAACATGTATGTATATCTATAAATCATGTGATGCAGTTAAAAGGAAAAAAGTTACAATTAAATTTAATAGCGATGCTATTTCTACCTTCCAAGCCGCAAACATCATCTTTTAAGAGCAGCCCACTCTGAATATGTAATAGTTTCTTATGGATATATGGGTGCACATAGGATTGAGAAAACTCTTCCATTTTTCTGCAGCACATAAATGTAAGAATTTCAGAAAAGTTCTCATAAAATCACAATATTTATTAATGTATAAAAAAGAGGGGGGAAAGAGGGGAGAGAAGCAGCTTCTGAAACATATCATAGTGAAGAACTTACATGAGATCAGGAAGCACTGGATTTGTATCTGAATGAGTGGAATTTGCATGGTCTGAATTAATTGAATTGTCCTGCTGGGGAACAACAGTTCGCTCTAATTCAACCATTTCAGAAGAGATGCAACCTGAGGGATTACCTGAACTTCCTGTGCAACATACATGCAACTTGTATCAAAGAAACCAAAAGTTGCTAAATCATAGATACTGCAAAATGCTATGCAATGATATCATAGGCCACATAAAAGGAACTGTAATGAATAAAGATGGATAGTTGCAAAAACAAATGGAAACCATTGCCTTTTGAACAGATAGCTGTAGCTGAGCAACAAAAAAGGAGAAGAAAAAGAAGAGTGGGAAGAGGATTGATTAAATCATCTGTGTATACATGCAATGGAGTACAAATATACGCTATTGATTAGACGACACCCATCTATTTTCCATGACAGCTGTACAAAAGGCTTTATAGAAGTTGAATTTATGGAAGATAAACCACTGAGCCAAGTCACTCTAATGCCGCAGAAGCATTCGAACTCCTCGCCCAACAAATTACATAACATGAGGTGTTACAGCCCCTTGGCCATAATGTTTATACACCTATCCATCACTCCTCACCAACATATCATCATCTAGCACTGACCAAGGCAGAAGCTGACAAATATCAAACAGAGGGAACATGCTCCAATTCTCAAACAACCAAAAAAAAATCCTTTTTTGAATGAACACCATTAGATACAAACTTTTCCCTCATCTTGACTTGCATGCTCACAAGTTAAAATGCCAACCACAGACTACAGATCAGAGACAAAACTCTGGATATTACCAGAGAGATGTAAATTCCACAAAATGCTGAAAGATCCCTAGGACAAAGGAAAAGGAGAATCATGACATGAAGAAATTCAGACAATTACCAATTCTGGAATAACTGAAAATGCAACATCAAGTAAATAATGCCAACAGTGCCAACACCAACTTTAAAGCAACTAACATGACAAATGTTTTAAGCAGAAGGCAATACATATCGATAGAACTCATGATAAGTTTGATGTTTCAAGTTCATGAATTGCATAGAATTGAGCCATGCAGAGTGACCTGCTGTCACCCATGTTAAACATCCATTTTTCTCAGAGTGCAACAATGGGAGCTGAGTGTGGTCAGGCTTCCTTGAAAGTATATCTTAACTCCCATTCATAACAATTATTATCACATTTCATTTTGTCTTTACTTTCAGCCATATATCCCTTTAACGAGCAGGGCGGCAAGTTTTAAAAAATGTGAATTGTTTTCGATTCTCCAAATTCACAAGGAACAACTATAAAGAATAAAACCAAACAAGATCCAAAACAACAGATGACAACATTAATCCAAAACAAAGATATTAGATCAAAAAGATGATTTAGAAAAGCATACCTTCAGATTTAGACAAATCTGCTGCCAAAGAGTCTTCAAACCCATCTGGGTTAGTTGATGTCTAAACAAATAGCAAAAGATAATAAAAAATTAAAACAATAGTAATAAAAGAGGGAGGAAACTAGAGCCCCAAGACAACCAACTGAAATAAGAACCTAAACTGCATATGTTAGCAGCAAGCCAGCAGCTTTTTTAATTAGGAAAAAATATTTTGAATGCAAATTGGACTTTGTCAAAGCAACAAGCACACACACATGTAACATAACTAACTAAATGAAGCAGTCTCAGGAGTACCCCAAATGTTAAAGCATGTTTCATTTTAAGAATTCTCCAACACAGTTTTCTAGAGGCTGTAATGTTGTACATTTCCTACCCTAATTGCAGGAATATAAATTTAAGAACACTTTGCTTCTCCTAGAGAGCTTTTTCTACACTTGACTTGGCCTTGCTTTTTTCCATCTATACAAGAAAGAAGCTTGCAAATTATCAGGACTCAATTATACAAGTTCATTTCTTAGTGTTTTACTCTCACAGGTTCATATCAGCAAATCATGCAGCTAAACAAACAGTAGATAAGTGATGATTATAGGCACCATAATATTCATGCTCCACCAAAAGAATAAATCAAGTTCATTGGATCCAAAAACCAGGGTAATCAGTTAAGCACTCTAAAGGCTAGTCAGTCAGAATAACCATTTGAAAATTCAAAATTATGGATTAGCTTCACTTTATATGTCACAAAACAACAGCATCACCAAAAGGCAGTTTCAGAACATAAAATAAATGACATGGCGGATCAATACTTGCAAGACTCTGTTCAGAGTTCAGACTAGCAAGGGTAGGTAAGAAGAGAGGTGGGACCTGGGATGACATGTTTCCTAAGGAAAAAAGGTACCTGGCTAAAAGAGCTTGAAGAAACCAACTTTCCAGAGGCATAATAAAATCTATACCTACAATATTCAGGTCATATGATATCAAAGATAAGGTTTTCTTCGCTTCATTAAAAAATTTGCTAAGTGGCAAAATGTGTAAACACAAACAATTTTTGGTTCAAATTGTTTTTTGGAAAAAAAAAAATCCAATAGATCTCCTTGTATCTTTCCATGTTATACGCTATAGATCTTGTACCAAAACCACTGGTGCAGAATCTAGTTTTAAACTTGAAATAATCAAAGAAAAGGTCAATGACCAGATAAGAAAGAAACTAATCCACTTTTTCACTTATGACTACTTTTCAAAATTAATCAATGTGGCCTATAATATGATCACAGGCCCCAATTGATACCCTCCTTTACACATGTGTCGGGGATCCATCCATGAAAATAGCTTGTGCATCCAAAAATGGTCATCAGAGGAGGTTGTACTGTCATATAATGCACCAGGTACACAACAATTCTTCATAACATCCTCAACATTGCCTCCTCCAACCACCAACTGAAACTAATAAACTGCTAAAAACAGGAGTCTAAAACAGATTTAAAAAATGTGTCTGTTTCAGACAAAGCATAAGAACAAAAGAGGGAAAAGATTCAAGAATACTGAATTAGAGTAGAAGTATAAAGAAAAGGAAAAGGTGTATTGATGCTGAACAAGTAACACCTCCATGTTCTGTCAGGACAACAAGCAAAACCAGAAATCAGATTGCCAAGTGCAATTGCTAGAAATATTCAGCAAGATCACATCCACATTATAATTGGGAAACAAAACAAGAACCAGAAGAACAGAAAAAAAGAGGAAGAAAAAGAAGAGTTGAACACAAATTCAGTTCCTATCCCATCCAGTGAAGATCACAAACTGCAAATGTAACTTCTGATAATATGAAAATATAATGATAAAATCAATAATACACTTGTAAAACCTTTCAGTGGAAAAAAATTATCAATGAGATAAGATTACCTTTTCAACAGAGATAGATACTTCACTTGAATCTTTTGGTTGTTCACCAGCAAGTTTATCTACTTTAACCTCGCCTATCAACATCCCACTGTCAGTTAATTCCGCTGATGAGCAAATTACTTTACTATCTGTCAAAATTCTAATGTTGCTTTTCGTTCTTCTCCGAGGAGGAACTGACTTAACAGCAACAGGATTTTTGATAACAGACTTTGATACTGTAACACTGTCAGAATGATCAGCTTCTGCCATCTCACCCTTTGACAAAATTGTGGATTTAAGTTCAACTTTCAAATTTTTATGTAGGGCGCCCATATAAGCATGATTCCTAAGCCATTTCACTATTTTGCATTGCAAGTGAGGCACCAAACTATCTTCCTGCAGAAAAAGCATTAATAAGTCAGAAAAGCCCATTGAACATCTGATTAGTTTCTTTTTTTTTTCGCAGAAAATGATTAGAAAGTAAAAGGTCATCATTTTAACATTACAGCTAGTGTTGCAAGTAATGAATCAGGTGAGATGCCAATATCAGATGCTACATCTTTCAAGTTGACTTTCTCTCGATCAATTAACTGCATCATTACAGATGTATGACTCAAAAGTTGGAAATAAGATAAAACAGTGAGTAGAATAAAGAGAGAACTAATTAATATATCTCTACAAAACCTGAATACATTTAAGTATCAAAAGTCTTCTGCACACAAACATTTCAGTAGTACCTTTTTCAAGATCAGAGAAAGATTTAATGAATCGGAAAGGTTAGCATCTTCATTATCACTTCTCTCAGACATCCCTATGTTACTGACATGATCCCCATCAGTCCAGTCCAATACAAGCAAATTATTTAATCTGGAATCAGACAATCCAATTTCTTTTGACTCACTTTCGCCAGATTTATGAGAAACATTATCAGGAGTTTCTACATGGACTGCAATTTTATCCCCATTATGACCAATCTTTAAAATGTGGTGTTTGTCAGTCAACAGCTTTGATGGCATACAGTTGGCATTGGATGAGTCACTGGTAACAGTGATAAAGGGATTGCCTTTTTGAGAGTTACTTCTACCATCAGGGGACACTGAGTGCTTTGAGCAAAAGGCCCGTAACTCAACCTGTAGAAGCAATCTTAATCAGAATGTCAGCAACGTAACAGCATGAAGTTATCAACAACTTCAGTGCAAGTGAAATAGAGAAAGTTAGACTGTGAAATAGAGAAAGCTAGACTGTGAAAACAAAGGAAATAAAACTTACATTCTCAGATCCATATTTCCCCCAGACCTCCATTCTGTGTCTCGCCTCCCTTGCACATATAGGATGAAATGCAGTTCTACAAGTTCCTGAATAAACAAACCCAGCAGAAAGCCATTAACAACAGAAGCATTTTTGACATGCATAAACCAAAATGCCAATATGTAACAGAACTAAAAAGGACCAGCCACCCGACATAACTAATCCTACAGGAAACCGTGAACATATTAATGAATGTAACAGCCAGCCAAGTTAAGCAGCAAAAGTTATTAAATGCGAGCAGCAGCTATCAAAGGAATAAGCAAGAAATTGAAGAAGTAGAGTGACAAAAATTGTTAAAATTGCTCCATTTTTAAGTGTAGCACGCAATGCATAGTGAATTAAATGGTTGTCCCGCATCATCAAGTATACTCACTAGAAGTCTCAACAGTAGCATGTCCTCGGTGCATTTATTTCCCTCCATTTTGTTCTTCAAATCTTAACAAAGTTTTCAAATCCTCATAGAAATTAGAGGATTGTACATAAACTATACCAAATACCAAAAACAAATAACAAATATTGCACAAACTACAATTAAGTGATCAATCACAAGTGGCCACACAAAATTAAGAGCCGATCTCACATTTTGAACATGGCCGGTGACAACTTTAAACTCGCCTGTGAAGATAATTACAGACAACTCACTAGGATAGAAAAATGGCATAGCAACAGAATCTGATCACACATCCACTCAGTCCTACCTGAGTTAAGAAAGCACTAACTAAGACTAATAACAAAGAACAAGATTTCAAGTCTCACTCGGCACTAGCACAAAGGACAGGTGTTTAATCACATAATAAGAGCTGTTACAGAGTAAAACAGAAGCACGTTGATCTTTACATGCCCTCAAGTAATGAACAATTGACTATCCAGCTGATTGCATTAAGAGTTCATATTGCAACAAACTTCAGGAATTATATTCCAGAGGATTTGCATATATCACCTGGGATTATCCCCGATGAATGACTATAATTATCAAACCCCCTTAAGAAACAAAGGTTGTACATATTCAACAGCTAAGAGATGAATGCACAAAATTCCAAATGATAATCAATGTCTTAAGCTCTAAAAAGCAGATCGAACCAATTCCATACTTTCATATATATTCTGGCGCCAACGAGAACATAGCAATTGTCGTCCTGCTCAAACTAGATAAATATGAAGTGAAATTTGGGGAAATAACAACAGTTGCACCATATAACTTGTTAGCTGAACTCATTTAGCAGTCACAGATGCCCAACAAGCAGAAAATCCCAACCTAGAGTACCACTTGGAAAAAAAACGAAAAGAAATGTGAAATAGGACAAAATAAGCCAGCAACAAAACATACCGTGACTACATCGAACGCAAGCACCACACTTCACCTTGCATAAGTTGCAAACTAATTTCCTCCGGGTTTCCTTTATTTCTCGCACATTCATAATCGGTTCCATCTTCCTTACGTTCTCCACATAGACCTCAGGCATCCATAGAGAACAAAATAAGTGTCCAAACTCAACGATAGACCCATTACTTTCAACACAGACAGGTTTCAAAGCACCACCCTGCTTTGGGCAAAGCACACAAGGCTGCTTAACTGAATCATTACCATCAGTCCTATGATTACACCAAGAACATAGCCAAGACTCATATACATCCCCTTGCACACCGTAACAGTTGAGATGCACAGCAACCTTACAAGAAGAGCAAACAATCAATCGGTTTGATTCACTACCCATCTCACCCTTGCAGCAAAAATCACATGATGATGAGTTTCCTTCACTAGGAGAACCTATCAAAACCTTTTCCAACCCTGCATCCATACCTAAAAGCTTCCGCTTCTTGGAAGGCCGCTCCGATGTTAATAAAATCCTACTCCTACAACCTAAAAGCCATTCTAGACCGTTAGAAAAATCTGAAATGGAGCAAACCTTCACTTCCTCCTGAGGTAAACGCTCGTCCCTGTCGCTTTGATTTCCCACACTGTCAATTTCCATTAACTGCTCGTCCTCTTGCTTCACCTCGTCTTTTACCACGTATGCATTTCCGTTCCCACAATTCACATTGTTATCCATGACCTGCTTTGCCTGTGCATTTCCGTTCTCACAATTCCCAACCACATTGTTATCCAAGCTCTCTGAGTCGACCCCTGACTCTTTTTTCTCATTTCCAATGTACGGAATCAAAAAACACCTACTAGCAGCTAAGGACCTAAGTGAAGAAGAAATTTCGAACAAAGCATCAATATCCGGCAGGGCCAAATCTCTAAAGTACTCCTCAGTTTCAACCCAAATATTCCCTCCCTTGGGCCGCTCAATTGCCCGCGAAGACTTTTTATCTGCACTAGAAAGTGACTTTTTATGCCTTTTTCTACTATCCGATTGCTTGAGCAAACTGGCCAATACGCTAGGCAAAGTAGATACACTTGAACTGGCAGACCCAGACCCATCCATAGGGGCATCAAATGGCGAGCGCTCGCTAAGAGCTTTACGCGCCTGAGAGAAGAAACCAACGTCAAACGAAGGCTTCTTTTTTATCGTTGGGGATATTTCAGGTTGGCTAGCCGGAACTTTAGATGCCGGAATCCTAGAAATTGGGCGGCAAGGGCTTTCGTGAGTGCCGCAACCTCCGTCAGGACCCCTGCCCATCATCTTCTTCCGCCGGGGGCATCGGCCTCCGGTCATCTCAGATACCAAGTACCAACACCTCTAAAACCACCACCACCACATTCTACACATTCCATAACCGAAACCCTAACCCTAATCCCAATCCCAATCTAGCTCCAGTACAAAATACCTCTGCAAAGCCAAACCCTAATTTTCCAAACGGACACCTAACCCTAACCCCAAGCTAGCTCTCCAGTGGTGTTTTAACAGTCTTCACGTGTACAGAGATAGAAGAAACGAAAGAGGATAAAATGTTGACGCGGCTAGGGTTAGGGTTTCAGTTATTCAGGCTCGTGTTTTTGGGGATCCATTTTCACGAGTTTTTTTTTTTTTTTTTTTCCAAGTTTGATTTCGCTTTCGAAGTAGGGAGAGATTCGAGCTTTTCGCAGGCAACTGAGGACGATTCGTTTTGGAGAGAGATTTTTTACTACGGGGTCGGATTGTGTGTATTCGTGTGTCTCCTGGTATGTTACACGTGGCACTTTTTTATAGGTCCACGTACTAATTAGCGTTTTCTCTTTTTTGTTTTTTTAATTTCTCTTCCCGCGCATCTTCCCACAACACCTGCATAGTTTCTAATTCATTTTGGGTTAAGAACATTAATAAAAATTTAAAAATAAAAAGATAAAATTACTATTTAATCCTTAAATTTAATCTAATTAATTAATTTGTCCCTAAGTTTTAAAAAATTAACTAATTCATCATTTTAATACCGTCATTAAATTTGATCTTTTCATCCTTTTTCAACTTTTTTCTTAGTCAACATAAAAAATAATTTTTATTATCTAATATTATTATTTATAAACCTTAACATATCCTTCTAGATAAACTACCCAAAATACTCTCTCTCCACCCTACACCCTCATCCATAAATCTCTAGTCCTTTCTAGAAAACCAACAATTTCTTTCTCCTTATTATTGCCACCCTTCCTTGTTTTACCACAAACAAAAATGGCAAAAAAAAAAAAGAAGAAGAAGCATTCAGGTAAATTGATCAAGGCACTACCTGCACTTAGGTATACATCGTCGCCGCCTTTGTTCGCAAGTAAGATAGGTTGATTTGGGTATATAAATTGAGCTACATGTAATCACTCAGGTATATAATTGCTCTATCCTTTTTTTTATATGTTTTATTATATACATTGAATTTAAAGTCCATTAAATAGATTAAACATATAATGAAGCGTTTTACTTGTTTTTCATTTATAAGGGAATTATTAGTGACCAGGAGATCGCCATCGAGTTGGCCACCGCTCTTAGAGTTGATAAACATTAAAATAGAAAAATTGAGGAGGGAAAGATTCATCATCAGGAACCTCCAATTAAGTGTCGAAAATGAAAGAGATGTGAATTCATTTAAAGTGGATTAAACTGTTTCGCATGAAGGATTTGGTTTTGCTATGTATTTCTTTTGCCTCTTTTTTCTTTGCCTCTATTTCTTTTACCTTTGTTTCTTTCACATTTTGCGACAGTGGTGATGATTATTTGCAGTGATGAAACCTGTCAAAACGATGGTATTTCCATTGAAGAATAGCAAGTTGTATTTATAGTTAGTTATAAAAAAATTTGTACACATCAACTAGTCCAACTCGGCTAATTAGTTAGATAGTTAACATAGTTAGTTTCTTAATTAGCTTAATTAGTTGCAACATAGATATTTTTCTCTCTATATATAAAATGTTTTTGTAGTGTTCAATCAAATCAATGAATTCACTTTTCATAACATGGTATCAAAGCTGAGTTAAACAACTCATTCTCTCTCATGGTGGTTTCATAAAAAGTTTGAAGGCATGTTTTTCTTTGTTTTTCACCTAAACCAATAATATGTATTATTTAGGTCATTTTCTTTTTTTCATAGAGAATTCAACAATGGCGACAACAGTAAACCCTACAAAGGACCCATCTTCACCCTTTTTCATTCACCACTCTCAGAATTATAGCTCAATAGTGGTTACACCATAGCTAAATACAACCAATTTAGCTTCATGAAAGCGATCTTTCCATCCGGCCATCTCCATCAGAAACAAACAAAGGTTTTTAGATGGATCAGTGCCAAAGCCAACTTTAGGAAGTCCTTTGTATCTTCCTTGGACAAGATGTAACAATTTAATTGTTGTATGGCTCCTTTGATATATTTCGCCATCAATAACTTCAACAATTTTCTACATGGAAGAGGTAAGCCAGATCTGGAATAAGTTGAATTAAAGATTTTTTCAATCGGATGATTCCAAAATTTGCCTTCTCCAGCATCTTTTGTGCACAAAAATGCAAGGCACAAAATCTATGTACAACTACTTCAATGAGCTTAATGGAGTTTGGGAGGAGTTAAGGAGTTTTCGCCCTCTACCTCAATGCTTATGTGGTAAGTGTAATGAGGCATTCTTTCAAGAATATGTTAATCCTTCTCAAAAGGACTACGTTTTCAAGTTCTTGAATGGATTGAATGAAACATTCCAAGTCCTAAGATCACAAATTATAGCCATGAAGCCTTTTGCAGAACTTGATCAAGTCTATAATATGGTCTTAAGGGAGGAAACTCAAAAAAGCCTAATGTTACAATTAACAATTTTGGTGGATGCATCTGCTATGGCTGTGAAAAAGAAAATCTGACATGAAGTATGCACACTGTGGCAAACTAGGCCAACTAAAGGAGAATTGCTACAGGATTATTTGATATCTTGCCAATTTCAAGTTTAAGTCCAACGGAAATAATAATACAAGCAACAAATATGCACGGGCAATTGTTGTATGTACTTCTTCTAACATTTCTATTGTGGATATAGATACACTTAATCTCTCAAAGGACCATGTTCAAAGGTAATCCTCAATAATCAAGCGGAAACTTAAAACCCTAACAATACAAACTCCAACAATAATCCTCCTTACTTGACAAACTTTGCAAATATAACACAATCCATATTTTCTACTATGAATGAACCTGTGTTTCATATACTTATGAATTCAAACAAACCAAAAATTGCACAAACACCTTGGATAGTAAACTCATAGATCACATTGTGTCCTCGATTGACTTATTTTATACATGTATTCTAGTTAAAAATACCTTTGTTCAATTCCCTAATGATATGAAGGAAACTGTTACTCGTATTGGAATAATCAATTTTAATCAATACATGATTCTCAAAAATGTTCTTCTAGCACAAACCTTTACATTCAACCTTGTCTCAGTCAGCAAACTGACTTCTGGAAATCAAATTTGTCTCATTCTCTATGAAAGCTTTTGTTTTATCCAGGTCTTATTATCATGGATAATGATTGGACTGGCTAATAAGAAAGATGGCTTATTTTATCTTCAACAAGACTTCCAACCTATAAATAAAGGTTCTACTCCTGGAAATAAAGGTGTTGACTCTTCAAATCACTTAGTTCTTAGTCCTACACCTACAATAAAACCAATTTATTGTAATTTTGCTTGTAATAACTCTTAATCTGTTTGACATCATAGACTAGGTCATTTGCCTATTGAAAAAATCAAAACGATACTCCCACATATTATAATTGATCCAAGTTTTGTTTGCTTAACTTAACCTAGGGCCAAACAAAAAAGATTGACTTTTCCCACTTATAATGAAAAATCAAAAGAATCTTTTGAATTGCTTCATATAGATGTGTGGGGACCCTACTCCCAACCTAATATTCAAGGTAACCATTACTTCCTGAGCATTGTTGATGACTGTACCAAATGCACATGGGTGTGTGAACACGTGGCTTTATACTAGGGATGGCAACGGGGCAGGGCAGGGGCGGGGGCGGGGGAACCATCCCTATCCCCACCCCCGCCTTAGCGGGGAATCCTCATCCCCGTCCCCGTTTCACATATAGGGATAATTTAATCTCCATCCATGTCTCTGTGGGGATCCTCATCCCCGTAGAGATCTCCGTTCCCCGCTTAAATTTTGTATTACTAAATTTATTTATATTTATAAAATTCATAAATAATAGCTAAAAATATAAAAAAAAAATTATTTAGAAAGTATCAATAAATTCAAACACACAAAATATCAACCAAATATAATTAAAATATAAATATTTTAATACATCAAAAATATTCGATAATGTTTTTTAATAAAACATTAAAAATTCAACATATATTAAAGTATGAGTACTTGAACAAATTCAATATAATAAGTGCTTTTAATAAACTCCAACAATCTCATAAGAATTATTCCTTATATATATATATGTTATTAATTAATATACTTTTATATAAGGAATAATTAAATAAATATAATAATTAACTAAGTATAATAACGGGTCCCTACGGGGATGGGGATGGGGATCTCCATAGGGTGGGGAATACACTCTCCGTCCATGCCCTGTCCCTGCTAATAGGAAAAAAATATTTCTCATCCCTATGGGGAGACAAATAGGGAAATCCCTACCCTGTTCGGGGCAAATCCCTGTAGGGAACAGGGATTCCTCACCCTATTGCCATCCCTATTTTATACCCAAGTAGACTCGGGTCATGCCAGACTGATTTGCAATTGACCGGAGATTAAAGTCGACTCCGAATACAGATAAACCGGACCATACCAAACTAATCGGCGTCAACCAGAGGTTTAACCACTGTGAATCGGGCGAATAAGACCTGATAGACATCAAGATTAATCAAGTGGCACCTAGGCTAGGGCTTGGTGGCAAGGCCAAATCTAACTGGCGGCGTCGCAAGTGGCACAAGTAGCCCTGGGCAGCGCCGTCCCCAGGCAAGCCCTTGCCACCATCCTTACTTCTAAATGCCGCCAACCTTATTCTCTATTGCCGCCAAGTTTCAGCACAAGTGCCATCGAGTCCATTACGTGAATCCCACATCGGATTCTAGTTTGATTTTTCCTCGGACTTTTTCCTATAAATATAAAGCTAAATTTCACTTCAAAAGATACCAACACTAACTTTCATTGTGTTACAGAACATCTAAGTCGAATTTTCCTTAGTTGACTCTCTTTTCTCCACAATCTTTAACTTTTTTTATCATAAGTGGTTCATCTGTAAGCAATGTGCTATTGAATTTAAATGTCTTTGTTTTACGTCCTTAGTTTTTCTCCTTAATTAAGGTTATTTTTCCCCTTTTATTAAGTTTAATTACTTAAATTATGTTTGGCAAGTAATGTTCTTAATGCTCCCAATTGAAAAGGGATTAATTTGGTCTTTTTGTTTGCTGATATTTAATGCATAATTTTTATTATTTTGTAAATTTTTCATTTCTATGATAGAAGGGTTAATAAAAAATAAATGGTATTTTAGTTTTTTTATAAGTATTTAACAATAAAAAATACATGGAATAACAATTTAGTTTATTAAACCAAAATAAAATGACGAATTAGTTAATTTCTCAAAAAGTATAGACAAATTAATTAATTATGCTAAACATAAAAAATTAAATAGTAATTTACCTAATAAAATAAATAAATATTAACTTCTTAAATGTTTTTAATTGTATGACCATTTTTTTTAAGTTTATTAATTATATGTATAATAATTTTTATGTTAATTCTACATAAAATTTAAGGAACTTTCACTAAAAAAATTAAAAGAAAATTTATTAAAATTTTTAAATTATTAAAATGACACTTTATGAAAATGTTCCAATATTATCGGTTAGGTGCATCCTCTTATACTCCTAACTTTTAGCAAGAATCTAGTAACAACTTGAATTTTTTCCTTTTCAATCAACACATAACTATCATCATATAACTCGCCAATAATATTAAATATTTCTTTGAAATGCCTTTTTATATTGTGATTACATCAAAGTTTAATGATAGACACAACATCAAACTTGTTTTTTAATGCTATCCACATGTCTATAACATTCTCACAACATCAGAACTTCTTTATCATATCATCCGTAATAGCATTGAGCAATGTAATGATAGCCCATGAGTTATTTTTTCTTCTAATTTGTATAGGTTTCACAGTTCCACTTATGATGGATCGTGTTATTTTTTTCATGTTCATCCATAATAATATTTAAAGTTTCAAGAGCCTCTTTCTCTGTTAAAATTTTTATTTTTATTTGAATGGAAAGTATTAAACACACAAACAACACATTGAAATATTGGGTACTATTATTACTAAAAATTAAAACTAGCCAATTAGGTAATTACACACCATCATATATTAAGTTATTATTTTTTTTATTCCCAATCAATGTAAGATTATCTTAATACTTCTCCAAATGATAATTGGGAATAAACATCAATTTATCATTTGAACTAAATATTTCAAATGCAGCGATAACACCAGACCTACTGGAACTAGACATCCAGACAGAAAAATTAATAAACTAGGTCAAATCTTCTCTAATCTCATGTTAAATTTTTAATTTTTATATGAATGAAAAGTATTAATAACACAAACACATAAATAACATATATTAAAATATTAGGTGCTATTATTATTAAAAAGTTAAAATTAGCTAACTAAATAATAATCCCTCACTATATATTAAATTTTTATATTTTTTATTTCTAATTAATTTAAGATTATCTTAATATTCTCCTTTAGATCGTACAACTTTATACCATTGTTGAGTTCAACAATTATATTCTTAGAAACATAAGCTATGAAGTAGATGCATAATTTATAACATACAATATTTACACATTTTATTAATACTATAACCATGCGTACTTTATTATTTTACACCTAATTATATATTAATAATAATTTATATTAAATTTACAGTAAAAATATTACTTCATTTTTCAATCATCATAAATATATAATATAAAAATTAACAGTTGTATGATAATTTATGCAAAATAATAATTATTCTAAATCAAGTTTCATGAAATATTTTGTTGACTCTAGTTGGTAACTCAAAAGATGATGAATTGAGTTCTTTAAAAATTTAAAGGTTTTTTTTCACAATAACCTCACACACCCAAGCAATTAAATGAAATAAAAAAAAGGATAAAAAAGAAGAAGGTAGGCACAATGATTTATTGAGATTCAATTTCTATCAAAGCTTACCTCATTTTCTCAAGTCTCCTTGAAAGTTTTTAACAATCTAACCTTCTACAATAAGTGAAAATAAAAACTTTATAATAATACCCAGTCTTAGATTACAAACTCTTGCAATCTTACAAATCCAATTACCTAATTTACTTTCACAATCTTATAAAATACAAAATTATTATCTCTCTAATAACAAATTAGAGTTCAAAATACTTTTTAGTAACTAAAAGAGCAATACATATTTAAAAGTTCTAGACATAATACTTGTTCTTTTATTGGAGGGGAAAAAAATAATAATTCAATTATGAAATGTTTCCTATTGAAAGAAATTAATTATTTTAGTAAAATTTTGATTTGACCAAAAACTATATCAACGAATTAACTTTTTCATTTTAACTAAAAAATATGTATATGATAATTATAGACAATTCAATTTAAATTATATTTCAATGAAATCGAAGTATATGAAAATTTTTTTAAATGAGAATAAATTATTCAACCCTAATTTTTTACATTACAATGTACTTACACTATTAAATTATTTGCCTTAGTTGCTGAAGTGAAATATTTTAAAAGAATTATAATTTTTAAAAAAATTTTAAATTTATATATAATATTTAGATTATAAAAACTTTTCAAATAATATATTATAATATTTATTTATTTTATTAAAAATCTAATCTAACGCTTTATCTGATGCATTAATTGTATAGAAAAAATGAAAAGAAATTAAATAAGATAAATGAAAAGAATAAAAAAAAAGGTATAATTTTTCTTATGTTATTTAGATCTCCTATTCGCACAATAAAGGAAATGAAGGGAAATTTATATTTCTAATATGTATGAATGAAAAATAATAAGAAGTAAAAGAAATGATATTTTTGTAAATTTTATTATGATATTTTTGTAAATTTTATTTTCTACACCTTTTAAATTTTTATTTTCTTTTTATTTTTCTCTAAAATAGAGAGATATTTTTTCTCTTATGCTATGTTTGGAACACTAATTGTGTAGGAGGAAATAAAAAGAAATTAAATAAGTGAAATGAAAAAAAAAAAGAAAAAATTATAATTTTTTTTATATTATTTGGACCTCTTATTTACATAGCGAATGAAATGAAGATAAATTTATTATTTTAACCTTATAAAAGAGAAGTAATGAGGAGTAAATAAATGGTAGTTTTAAACTTCAATTGTTATTGATAGTTTTATAATTTTAATTTCTCACACCTTATGGTTTTTAATTTCCTTCAATTTCTCTCTATAATTAAGAGAAATTTTTTCTTCTAAAATTTGAATGAAAAAATATGATTTCTTCTCAATTTTTTTTTCTTTTTTCTTCCTTTTTATCTAACCAAACAAAAGAAATTATATTCATTTCCCATTTTTTATTTTATTTTCTCTCTATTTCCATCAATATAAATATAGCCCTAAAGTTTAAATGAAAAAATTTGATTTCCTCTTATTTATTTTCTTTTCTCTTTGTTCTTAACTAACCAAATAAAAGAAAATACATAACTTAAAAATTCAAATCAGACCAATTAATTAAATAGAAAAAATTAAAAATCAATTAATTGATTGATTCAATCTATCTCCAAATACCCATCACAGAGAAACCGAAATAAAACCTAATAAATCGATCGAATAACTGGCGAAGCAGTTGATCGGATTGATTTTTGATGGTTTCACGGGTCAGTAAATTTAGATATTTTGTTTCGAAATAACCCCGTTCTAAATGGTGACCGCTATTCTAAGCAACCCAAACCAGCAGTCCAATACTCTTCTTTAATTACAGCAACAGTCAACCTATATATTCCCTTTGCCTTTTCATTAAACTTTGACTAAATTACACCCATTATTCCTCAATTTTTTTTAATTAATTATTATCCCTAAATTTTAATTTATTATACAAAAATCTTTCGATTTTTATTTGATCACAATTATTATCCAATAAATTAATAAAAATTTGAATCATTATATTATGTAATATAATTATAATATTAATAAAAATATATTTATAATTAAATTTAATTAAAAATAAAAAATTAACTAAATTAATTAAATAGATATATTTTTTATTAAATTAAATTAATTTTTTATTAAAAATAATTTAACTATTTAATTATTTTATTAATATTATTAATAAAAATTTACTTATAAATAATAAATATTTAATTATATAATTACTCTTTCTTTTAATTTCAATTATGTATGTATTATATTTATTTTGAAAATATAAATAATAAATATCAAATTATATAATAAAATTTATATTTTTTTATATTATATAATATTAATTCAATTATTTTTTATTTTTTTTTCAATTTTACCTGTTCGACTCCGATTAAATCTTTAATTTTCTGTCTATATCAATTTTTTTACCATACCAATTTTGAAAACATTAGAAAAATATATTAATGGTTTTCATTTTTTTTTTCTCTCCACTTTCATTAAAATAAACGTAGCAGTTCTGAAAGAAAAAAAATAAAAATTTACCTTTCTAATTTATATGAAAATAAAATATTAAAATATTTTTATAATTTTCATTTCTCGTGTTTTTAAAAATTTTAATTTCCATTTTTTTTTTCTCTAAAATGAAATAAATTTTTGTCAACCAAAACTTAGATGAGGAAACCTTTATCTCTTCTTTTCTCTTAAAAAAAAAAAAGGAAGTGTACAGCTCAAAGGGAGGAAGGAAGCCACCGGGGGCAGGGCCGATCCAACCACAGTTATAGTTAGCTGGAACTATCATCGACCCCCAAATCTCTAATTATTACTAAAAATTCAGGCAAATAGATATAGAGAAATGGATTTAGCGGAGCTGTTGGCGATCTTTGGTCCCGGTGTCGCAGGCGCTGTGTTTGGCGCCGGCTGGTGGTTTTGGATTGACGCCGTCGTTTGCAGCTCTGTCAAAGTCTCCTTTGTTTACTACCTCCCTGGTCTTCTCTTATTCTTCGTCTCTTAAACTTATACCTCTCTACTTCACATATATATTTTTATGTATTTTGATTGTTTAGGGTTTTGAACATGACTGTCATTGCCATTTGCAGGCATTTTTGCATCAATTGCAGCTCTGATGTTTAATTGTGTTAAGAAAGAGGATATTGATTATTCTCCATATGAAGAAGGCGAGTGGAGGTTAGCAATTCCATCTCTTTCTTTCTCTCAATTGTTCATTCTGTATTATTCGATTTTGTTTGAGTTGCTGAATCGTGCTTATTTCAGTTAAAATGCATCTGTAAGAGACAATTAGTATTACTCTAATACGATCTGATACTGATAGTGATAGCTAAGTTTGCACTGCGTTTGTTTGAATAGCACGTTTTATTGATTTAGAATCACATTGATCAAATTATTTTGAACTATGTTGTCTTGAAAATTGTAGCAGTGTCCAGTATTCTGAGAATAGATTAATCCTCATATCATATGTCTATGTAAACGACCTGTTTGATGGATAAATAGCTTGCAGAGTGCAGCCCGATTTTTCATCTGTGCAAGGATTCTTGCATTCAACATCTACTTCTTACGCTTATAGCTTTGTTGAGATGAAAATTGAGATGGAGTTTTGAGTCCAAATGCAGGCTCCAAGTCCATGTTGAGTTTATGTTAAGATTCATGGTGGCAACTTCTTTTTGAGTGATTTAATCTGTCAATCTATGTTTGCCAACTTTTTTTGTTGGGTGAATTTATATATATAGAAAATTATTTGTTAAATTTATTGGTCAGTAAACAATCAATCGAATTGCAAGACATAATGCTCATCATTCAACGAGTAACTGCAAAGCAATGTATGGTGTAGTCATACGTAAACGTGTACTACTTACTAAGCAAATGCCCATGTCAATTAACTGCCTTTGAAAAACACAGCATAAGAAATGCTGGATTTTGTACCAAGCATCCATGAGGGGTGAGGAATTGGCATACATGCTATTGAAGTGGTGGGTTATGTGGCTGCTGCTAACCAGTCAAATTTTTCACATGGTATATTGTTTGGGAGGTTTTGATTTATGATATTGAGAAACTATCTATCTTGATCTAAAAGAATACCGCATTCTTGAAATTGAAATAGACTGGAGGACAAGAACAATAGTGGAACAAAAGTGAATATGGTAAAGAGAATGTGTTGCAATGATTTACAAAGTTGTTAAGATACCCCAAAAAAGGGGGTCATCTACCAAAAGCAAAATCCTAGATCATATATCTTAAAGTCTCATCATTTATTGATAACTTCAAACCTTGATAGGTTCATAAAATAATCCGCTAAATAATATAACTGCATTGTCTTTTTATGCCTAGTCCTTTCATAATATTGCCCTAGAAACGGTTCTTTTATTTTTTTTTGGGGGTGGGGGATGTGATGGTGTTTTCCTATTGGAAGATGGATTTTGAGCTTGAGGTATTGTATTTCCCATCTCTGACTAGCAGGGATTTACTCAACTAAATTAAAGGAAGAAATCATATGATGTGTTTGAATTCTGAAAATGATAATGGGATTAGATTATCGGAAAGCTTGTATGGTTGGATGCATGCTGCTCTAAATTGCAAGTCATCTGGATGAGAAAAAAAGTTAATTTGGATGCAATTGTGATCTTAAAAAGTCAATAGAATGGCTATCTCGTCTTCGTTTATGCCGCCATGTGATTTGCATCACTATGTGAGTAGGGATTGCATCAAAATGGAATTCCTCTACCCAACTTTAATTCAGAAATTTCTTATACCTTTCTGTGCTTGAATTAGAAGATAACAGTGTGAGGCAAGTCTGGGCAAAGTTCTTCTTGTCAGAATAAGGTAAATACCACATCAGGGTTGCAAAATGGTGCCAAGTCATTGAAAATGTTTTAACTAAAGCATAATTTTATCAATTTTATATAACAATTAACTATTAATTCCAACTTTAGCTTTAACATATTCTCCTGCCAGAGATGATGTGATGAAATTTGTAGTGGAGATGGTGGGGGCATATAGAATGGGTTGCATCTCTACTTCCCTTAATCAGTATTTAAGGCTTCCAGTTTTTCTGTGTTACTGTTGCCTGCTAACATGATAATGATGTTGAAAGGTGGCAAGCCTTTGACCTGTCATTCCCCCAATTCCAGGGAATCGTTCTAATCCCAATTAAGAAGCTATCAGAACTTGAAGAAGATCAGTGTGGGTGGGTGGGTGGATTTGTTGCCTATTCCTGATACTGATATGATATAATAGATAACGAAGTGTCATTTGAGTTTACCTAGTATGTCATATTCATTGGCAATTACAACCAACTATAGATTCTATTAGGTTTTTCTACTACCTGTATGCCAGTAAAATTTTAAGTTTCTTGTAGACCTATTGTCTGTTTCTTATCATTATCAAAAATCCATCTTTAGAGACATGTATGGTTGTGGTAGCACTTTGCCATGTCTATATTGCTCTAGCTGAAAATTGATGTCTGTCTCGATCCAAATGCTAAAGACTCCCTGGAACCATAAAGTTTTATTTTTATTAAAAAAATATTGTAATTTGAACTCGAATTTTATTCAATAAAGCATACTTTACACTAATTTTTTAAATGAATATCAAATCAAAACCAATCCACTAATTTTTTAAATTATTATTAAATCCTGAAATTAAGATTTCCGGGAATCTTTAGCATCCTCTTGTACCAAACATTATCTTAAGTTCACATGATAGCCTTGTGATGCCTCGAAATATCATTGATAAGGAGCATAGTTCTTCCCCCCTCCTGTTCTTTTTTATCTTTTAATGCTTACATGTCATTGAGTATTTGGCGTTTGCTGTAAATTCCACCAAGTTAATTTGGCAAATTTAATACTGCTTGATGAAATGTTTTTGTTATTCTTTTATACCAAGAAAATCAATAGAATGCTGGTTGATATTTGTAGCTTTCTTTGCAAGTGTGTATTCCTCTGGTATGATGAAAATGCATGGACCTTAGCTTTGCCACACTTGTTTGATATTGTTTCTATTTCAAATTGGTTTACAAGAATTAGATGCTTTACTTTCTCAAGTTGATGTTTACTAATCCTCTTCTTAATTGCAAACTTGAAACAGGTTGAAGCTTTGGCTTTTCTTTGCTTATGTTGTATCCTTTGTTTCTCTAGCAGCATCAGTTGGCTTATTGATACAAGATTCAATTGTCAAAACTGGGCCTTCAGTGTGGACAGGAACTGCAGGTGTCTTGCAGTGTGTGTTTGTGTTGATTAGGTAAATCGTTGTCTTGATTTGTGCATCCCTCATTTGTTGCACATCTTTTAACGTAAGTAATTCTTCATCGATGTCATGATATCACTGCATTTCTTTAACTGAATGCATATAGATTTTTGTTTCAGTTGTAGATCGTCTTTGGATAGTCTTGTTAAAAGCTTGTTCAGTTCTTTCTTTTAACTGCACTCAGTTCTTAAATGATAATGAACATGTCCACACACACACACACACAAAAAGAAGAGAACCAAAAACAAACATGCAGGGGCACACGTGCAGAAATATGTGTCGTTAAGATATAATTTCACATTACACATTTTTCTGCTTTGAGTATTGGATTGTTGTCGTTATTAACTCTATACATTTCTTATTTGGTATGGTCTGCCATCCCCCTCACCCACTTCTATTTTTTTTTCTCCTTATGTTTAATTAAATTTGTTTCCTACAGTGGGCTGATATATTGGACATCGCACCCAGAATGAGTTGTGGTAAATTGGTTGATGTGCCTTGTGGAGCATGAAACCTGCATTGTATCATTTACCTATTGAATGGGATGAAATATATGCTACTCTGTGTATTTGTTTATGCTTGTGCTAACGATATTGAACTGCTTAACAATCTTCACCGGTAGTAGTGAACCCATGCAACTTCTGGTATTTGTGATAGTGGTTCTTATTTTTTCCTTCTCTCCGGAACAAATTCTAATTTTGGCAACTTTAGTTTTTATTTTTTTTATGGGTTAATTATCATCATGCTTTATTGGGTTTAAAGTTCAGGATATATTTTTTATGTAATTAACTGATTAAATAAATTAAATTTTTTAGTCAAGGGTCAAACCCAATTAATCACATCTCTTCTGCGAAGAAAAAAAATTCTTGAAAATAATAGATCCTTCGTATCCAAACTTCTCCAGTCAGCTGCTAGAAAAAAATAGCATGACAGATTCACTCCTACTATGGGAGTAACCATAACCATTAAAAGATTTCTTTATTATTTTTATAATGGACTTGAATTTAAAACTCTGTCCAAATTAAAATGTGCGATTTTTCTTTCTTCCCACCAAATTAGAAGCAGCATTGCATGGCAAACTGAAGTAAAAGTATAGCCTAATCATATCCAGTAAAATCTATATATTGTTAGGATCTATACATTTCATTGATTATATTAATCAAATGAGATATTAATTAATCGATGATCATAAAAATTTATTATATAATAGAGATTATTGATTTATTAAGTATTAATTTAGAGGTTTTACTATATATTTAAATAATAGGCTCGGAAAAAATTAAAAAAAAAAAAAAGAAGTAATTCAACTTGCTCACCAACTTGCCTTGAAGTTAGAAAATGGCAAGGATAAAGACGAAAAAAATTATTTGCTACTGTAGGTGGGCTGATATATATATATATATATATATAATTTTTTTTTTCTACAATAGCCTTCTTTTTTTATTTCATCAAATTTTATTCATAATTTTAGAATAGGAGAAAATCATATTACTATTTTATTAATTAGTTTTGAACTTACAATGAAGTAATCTAAGGGCCACTAGCCATGAATTATGGATTTGTATCAATTACATTTTGTTCCATTTCATATTTTGGCATTTAGGTAATGTCTAGTACGGAGAATTAAAATAGTACCAAGTGGCAAATATTATATAACAAAATTCCAAATCAAATTTCTATTGCCCCAATTTTTTTTTTAAGAAATACAAAATTATGATTCCTGATTCATCGTACCAAATATATAATTTATGTACTCCGACTCAAAAGGGTAAAGGCACCTTAAGCTACAACTTGGAACAGATAGCACGCAAAATTTATGGATAACAATATGAATTTATGGTTTCATTTTATGTTTAGTAACAAAATTCAGATGATTAGATTAGTTTTAGAAATCTAAAATGAAAGACACCAATTGGCAAATACTATTTTCTATATTTTTTTTTTCTTATTCATGTGTAATTATTGCCTAGAATATGAACATGAATTTCTCTGCCAAAAAAAAAAAAAAAGGGAGCGAGCGAGTACAGAAATACTAGTATCAACATGAACTAAGCTAAAAATGAAACTTTTGATTTCCCTTTTTTTTTGGGTAAAATTGACAAAAACACCATTTTTCTTGTAGAATCAAACCCTCTTCAAAAGAAATGAAAAGAAAAAGAACCAAAATACCCCAAAAGATGCAAATTCCCCGGCAGCATCTTCCATTGCAGACAAAATAGTCCCAATCCTAACCTCTCCCAAAAACAACCTTAAGAAACCTTGGAAAATTCCCCTCTAATGTGAAGGCAGGATTGAGGCACCTGTGACTTATTGCACTATTTGCAAAATGTAGAGTTCCAACCAAAAATCCACCCTTCCTTCCATATGCAACTCATCAGCTTTCTTCAAAAGAAAAAGAGAAAAAAAGGAAACTAACCATCTGCCATTAAAAATTTGAATTTCCTGGATCTACTAATTAGGGAACAACATCAACTTTCTGATCCAGAGTCAGAAGAGCTCAGTTCAGAGGAAGCTCCACCCAAACCAGTTGCATGAGATTCAAGGAGCTTTTGCTGCATGCCTTGGCAGAGTTTCAAGGACGGCTTCACTTTCATGTACTGCAAAAGAACATGAAGCAAACAGAATAAGTAGAAATGCATTTACAATTGTTGTAACCACCTTGTTAATACAGCCTTTTGACCATAGTAATTTTTATAAATGAGAGAATCACATACTGATATATCAAGCAATGAAATCAACTTGACCACAAACTAGTGGAAGTATTCTAATTAGTACCCTCACTTCACAAAGTAAAAGTTTTTTACCTCCTGATAGAAAGCATTGATCTCCTCTTCTGTAAGGCCCTCATCTTCCCCAGAATTTTCTTCCCACCCAAGAGAACGAAGGAATGCAGCCTCTTCCTCAGAAAATCTCTGAACTTCTTCACTTGCACCACCAATGCTGGCCAATTCAGCACCATTCTTAATAGCCTGAGGACTTGTAGGAGCTCTGACCACTTCCTTGCTCACTTCACAAGATTTATCACTGGTAGGAGATGAAACAGCAGAGGATGAATCTGGGAGGGTTGCAGAAGTGTTTGATGAGGTTTTCTTTTTCAGGAGGTTAAAGAAATCGTTTCGGCTCTGGGTTTGAGACAAAGAAGGTCTCTTTTCCACATTGAACCCTGAAATCAAATTCGAGTTAGATGACTTGCGCTCCGCAGAAGAAAGCTTAGGGTTGTTTGGGCTCCTCAAAGGAGCAGATGGAACTGAAGGAGCAACAAGTTGGCTATTTGCTGCTCTAGTGGCATTATTTGCAGGGCTAGCAACATCTTTTGGGGATGGGGATACACCATTTTCCCATCCCGGTTTGAGAACGAAAAGCTTCCCATGAGATGTCTTTGGTGCATCAGGTTTGACATGTGCGCCAGTAAGAGATTGATTGGCTGAGTGCAATGAAGAGAGCTGTTGCTGCATATTCTTGGCAGCCATATTCATTTCACCAGATCTGACTGCTGTTTTGGGCTTAGATTTGTCAGATGAATTGAGAACCTGAAAAAGGAAAATTAGCTAAGGATTAACCAAGAGAGAGAAGGTAGCCAAGCATAGCAAAATCCAATGTGTTCGCCCACTTGAACTTTATTATGGTCTGACAAGATTGTCATATTATCTACAACTCATTAACATTTGTGTAGGGATTTGTTGCAAATCAAAATCTGAAACGCAACTGGAAAAACAGTAATGAGAACAGAACCCATGAATCATGAATTTCAAATGAAGAAAACATGCAAAGCAAGGAAATGAAGAGTTAGTAACAAAAAAAAAAAATTAAGGTCCAGCTACCAGATTTTTATGTTTGCAATAAAATTGCACCAACCACACAAATTTCTACTAATGAGAATTTCTAAGGTCCTCCTAATGGATGGGGGTTCTTTCATTTACATTTCAGGAAGAAAAATTTTAGCAACATGATTGCTTCTCAGAAAATAGTTCAACTACAAGTCTCAACCATCTTGCACGGTAGAAACATTTCAAGGCCATACCAACAGAGACACATGCCATCAAGTGAAATAACCATATTATTGGAAAAAAAAATGAGACAATGTGAAAGACCGTAAAAAAAAAACTTTCATAAAACTTTCACCATATTTGAAAGAAAAACTTCCCAAACATTAATGTGCAAAAGACATCTAACAATCAATACAAGCAAGACACCGAGCAATGGAAGGCCATCCCCCTCAACTTCCAACACTTGTTTGTCTGTCTCACCAAATGTAAGACTTAACATATTGCAAATGGTCCCAGATATTATCTGGGTAGCAACCACATCTCCAACCAATTATATATTCATGATAAAAGGAAAAACTTGAAATTATGTATTCAAACATAGTAAGATTGGCAAAGGAAACTCATCAAATTTAAAAAGACCAAAATGAGTAAAATAAAATGCAACAAGGATGTTATTAATTTGACTTAAAAAATTGCACCAAACCAAATTGGCAAAAAGAATTTCATCATGTGCACCTAACACCAATATGGACAGATATACTGACATGGGGAGAAAAAGGGAGGAAGGAAAAAAAAAAGCTTCAATAGATCAACATGTTTCTTTAATGCTACTGAATGAATAGCAAAGGCAAAGCATGTATTGCATGAATCAGCATGAACACAGTATTTACATTCCATGTCACAACACTAGAAACCAGTTGAAAGCATGTTTTTGCATGAATTTGCATAAACACAGTACCTACAATCATGCTGAACGCTCAATATATTATTTCACAACACTAGGAACCAGTTCAAATAATTTTAAGCAGCAGGATAATGATGATGATCATGATAGAAATGATTCCAAACCCTATTGAACAGGAGTTTGACTGCATCCAAGTTACTCCTTAACAGTCACGATACAAATATAAATGTGTAATTAAGGATTTAAACATAGCGAGATTATCAAAGGAAACTCATCAAAATTACAAGAAATCAAAATGAGTAAAAATAAAATGCAGCAAAAACATTAACTAACTAGTAACTCCTAAAATTCAAAAGGGTCAAATGCAAGTAAGAAAAATGACAACTCAACTCTGGCCACCTTAAACAAGATTGGACAAATAGTTGACAGCTGGATCAAACAAATTCAGGGATCTCTGAGGAAAGAGAAGCCATTATCATTTTAACAAATTGAAAGAGCGATGCATGGCATGGAAGTTAACTTGTTTGCATAGATAAGCCTGATTATCGTAAGGCAAAAATAACTCGAGAAATCTCACAATTATAGGTTAAGGAAGAGACAGCAATCTAATAATTTATGTAACTGCCAACTAAATAAAAACGATTATGATTGTCGAGCAAATCACAACAATGAACCACAGTGCAACCATTTGATTATCCAAACTAAAACTGGAAGAATAGAGTCAAATGAAATTGTACATATATTCTATTGCTCGTGTACTGGTTATGAGCAAATCAATTCTTGAATTGATTTCAATGCAGAATATGCACAGATTTAGTAAAAAGGGGGCAACACCACGATTTGTCCTATATCACATGCCCCAGACAGAAGCTTTCTTTAGATCTTGGCCATCACACAGCATATAGAAAACAATTGTTCAACGGAGTACAAACTACTAAACAGTACAACTATGAAACAAACTCTTCTGAATCATAGAGGCAGTGCTCTTACCGAACTCTTTGGCATTGAAGGTGTCATTGGTATCAGTTGCCTCGATTGCTTAATTGCCAGTTCCTCAAGCCTTTGAGTTTGGACAGACAACTGCAGGTTTATGACAACTCCTCATTATACCAACCAAAACTATAAATATTATATAACTATGAGAAAACAAAGGTTACCTGCTCAGTTACCTGTGGGGCAGTACGCATTCTTGATGGAGCCTGAGTCAATGCTTCAGCCATATTGAGACCAGCCATTACACTTGGAGTCCCAGATGCTGAAGCAGCAACAGTTTGTAAAGAATGTAAGGAACCAGTGCTACTGTTGCCTATTATGGTGGGCACCTCTGCCAGAGCTGATGTCCACCCCTCCCCACCAATCAAAGGAGAACTACCAACAGGTAAACTTTGGACAGCTGTGCTCAAGCCAGGTGATGACACCCTTCCAATATCAGGCACTCCCTGCCTCTCTTCACTTCCCAGTGAGGGGAAATCCTTTTCAAAGGCTGCCTTCTGAATGTTGGTACCAACAACACCCCCAGAGATCAAGCCATTGCCATTTGTATGATTGCTGCTACTCCCGATTTTTAATTCCACAGCAAATCTCCGGGGCAACATCTCACCCTGTTTCCTTGACACCATTGAATGAGAACGTCGCAAAGTGTCCTTCTCACTCCTACTTGACAATAAGCCCAACGGATCAGGAACATCACGGTCCCAATGGTCCCCGAAGTTCAACCTCTCCTTGTCTCTTTCTCGATCCTTATCACGGTGACTCCTACTAAAACTACTGTATGCATGCTTGGCAGACCCATTACTAGAACTTCTCCGAGAATTAGAGGATGATGTTCGGTCCAGAAAAGCCGAACGAGGTGAATCAAAATCACTTATGCTCTTAGAATTCTGGTTTCTAGCGTGATGTGTTGATGACAAGGCATCTATTGAACAACAATAAAGTAATTATTGTCCATGCTAAAAGTTAAATTAAGTCATTAAAAATGCTTAAAACTGAACATGACAAACAACTATCTAAATAGCAACAAAAGGCATTAAAAACATAGATTTTTGAAAATACCTGAATGAGAAGAAGATGACGCAAAATGGTGTGCTGAATTGCCACCACCTGAAACACTTGCAGAACTTCTCAACCATTCTGGAACTAATGTGGGTTCACTTCTTTCCATATGGAGCAATACTGAACATCATCAGATTAAACGAGAAAAATAATACTTCACTGACCTTCTTCACCCCCCTCCTCCAGCAGAATTATAGTCCATCTTCTATACAAAACCCACTACCTTCTATACCTAATCTTATTCTTCTTGCCACAAAAATAACGAACCTAACTCCAGTAATCACCAATTATTCGAGACAGCAATTGAAATTTGAACAACACCCAATAGAATTTGTTATGAATTTGGCAGATTGGTTTTTCACTATGTCATAGAAAAAAGGCTTAAACACAACAAATTGTTTTGAGAATAGCAGATTGTGAAGTTAAGACAAGCCCAGAGCACATGAACAAAGGCAATGAGAACGCATCATAATGTAATCAAAAGGAGCTATTTGCCTATCTATCTCCTCTACTCTTCTCTACGCCTCCATCCTCAAATAAAGATGGATTTGCAGATGATAAACCAACGAGCTCAATTAGACCCTCATCCCTACCGGAAATCAACCAAACCGCAAATATACCAAGGTTCAAAAGGAATTTAAAGCAAGAATGAAACGATATCCACAATTCTAAAATACGAGTTCACATCCATCAACAGTACAATCTCAAGGAAACCCTAGAAGAACCCAATAAAATCAGAGTGCGAACCCCCTCTCTCGAGAGCAATAATGCACACAAATAGAAACCTTAGTTACACGTACATAACCCTGTATCTGTGTAACTGCAAAACGTTCTAGGGTTTCTACAATAATTTAATTTAAAAAAAAAATTAAAAAGATAAACTATAGATAGAAATAGCCAAAGCGAGAGAGAGAGCACTAACCCTAGCGCGCTATGATTAAAGGCTGCTAAAGCCCCAAAACGTAACCGTTTCAATTAACCGCTCTCCAAGTGTTAATATTCCCAATTCCAAACAATGTGTTTCAGAGTAAAGAACAAACACAGAGAGAAAGAGAGTTTCGTGAAGAAGAAAAGGGAGAGAAAAAAAAGATTATTTTTATTATATATATAATAATGTTAATATTTGGAGTTTTCAGTTTTTTCTCGAGAAAGAGACGGAAAATAAAAATTAGGGTTTCGTTTATGTGAAATAGAGAGAGAGAGAGAATGAGAGAAGCGTAATTTCTGTTAGTTTTGGATACTGAGAATGAAACGTATGAAGAACAGCCTCTCTTACTCTTTCTTCCAACAAAATCAATAAATTTTTTTTTTATTATATATTTATATTTTTTTCCTTTAATTTTTATATTTTATTATCTGTCTTTCTTTATAATTTATAATAATATTTTTGTGTTTGTTTTGGATTCGGTGGATCTTTTATGGACCACTACATCCGTCTATAATTCTAGGTTTAATATAAATCATCAAAGGACAATCATAAATCCAAAAAATAATAAAATAAAATTATTATATATAAAATTATTTATATTAAAATAACGAATATGAAATTTTAGATTTTTAAATAAAAAAAAAATATTTTTATTTTGATATATAAAAAATTTGAAAAAATAAAAAAAATTATTTTATATTTTTTTTAATATTATACAGAAAAAATCAATCATAAATCTATGAAAATATATATTTATAATTAGATTATATTTCGATGTAAATTTTACTTTGAGTTAATAAGTGTATCGTTAATAATTTAAAAAAAAAAAAACAGCTCTCTTATTTTTAAATTAATAATCTTAGCCATTAACCAATTATTAATATTAAAATATAATAATTAAATAATATAATTAAAATAAATTAAATACATTCACTAATTTGAATTCAATTTAATTTCAATTGATTGCAATTTAAATAATAAATTTATTTAAGTGAAAAAAATCTATTAATATATATATATATAGATAGATAGATAGATAAGAGCTTAAATTAGACCAAAAAGACGTTAGGTTGAGTAGAAAAAAGGAAAATTACAAAGATTATATACATTTTTATGTATTATAACATTAATTTGTTTGACATCATGTTGGACTTTTACATCATCGTGAAAAAATTGATTTTTGATAAAAAAAAAAAAAAAGACTTTTCTTGAATAAATAAATAATAACTATTTATCATTTGACTTTCATAGGTATATAATTAATTTTAAATCAAATTTATATTTATAAAAATTAAATTAAATAATTGTTGATATATTAAAAAATAAAATAAAATAAATCACTATTTTTTTCAATTTGCAATAGTTATATGCATATATAGTATTTTTTCATTTTTCGAAATAAAAAATTTTCTCGTTTCCCATTATATCATATAAATAGATAAAACATAATATCATAATTGAAATTATTAATTATATAATAAAATAAATAATATGGGTGTTTCGATCATCAATTTAATGATTTAAAAATATTTTTCACCATAGCATATTGAGTTTTTAATTTTAAATTAGAAAATTAAAGTATTTAATATTTAAATGAAAATGATATTTATTTCGGTTAAATTAAATTTTTTAAATAATTAAAAGCAGTATATGAAAATTTTAATTAATAAAATTTATTTTTAATAAAACTCAAATTTAATAATCGGACTCTCCAATATTTCTAATATTACCAATAAACATCCAATCTATATAAATTTTATTTGACTAGTTTTTAAGTATTTGCTTTTAATTTTTTTTAGCATAAAAATTAAAATAATTTCATTAACTGGATACACCAAATAGGGGTGTGTAAGGTTTAGTTTGATTCAAAATTTTGAAAATTTTTGAACCGAACTAAAATTTTAGGAATTTAAAAATAAAATCTCCAGTTTTGAACTGAATGGAGAAAATATTCATACCGAATTGTCCCAAAAATTTAGTACAGTATGATTCGGAAATTCCGTTAAAATTTGGATTTTTTTTATTCGGTTTGAATATTTAGATATTTTGGATTGGTTTGGTTCGGAGATTCAAGGATTTGAATATAATTTTATAATATATATAAAAAATATTACAAATTCATAATTATATAAATAAAAATACATGTACAAATAATAACACATAGACCATATATTATAAATTTATAATTGTATAAATATAAAAATATGTATATATTATAAATTTATAATTATATAAATATATATACATTAGTTAATCGGTTTGGATATTTAGAGATTCGGTTCAATTCGAGTATAGTTCGATTCTCGGTATGGATATTAAAATATTATCGATACCGTCACATTATATTAATTTGATTCAGTTTAATTATTTTTTCGGATCTCAATTTTTTTTTTCGATTTGAAATCCTCGAATCTGTAATCAGCCCAGGCACCAAGTGCATCAATATACAAAAAATAACAAATTTAGAGATTGTCCACCTGTTAGCCCTCTCGGGTTTGATGTTGATTTTGATGATAACAAAATAATATAAATATGTTATTTGAACTAACAATTTGTTTGAATTTATTGAGACATGAGAAATCATAACCATTGTTCAAACTATAAGATTAACACATTTTAAAAAGTTTATAGAGTGCATATGCTAAAGGGAGCATATTTGAAGACTGCATCTTTTTAGAAATGAAGCTGCAAGTTGCTGAATTTCGGTGTGTCGCGGGCGCGACCATCTGTAGTCGCAGGCGTGACTCTAGGAACAAGTTTGGTCACAAGTGTGACAAAGTCAGTCGCAGTTTTGAAAAGCTTCCGATTGCAGGTGTGACACTTTTCAGTCACGGACGTGAAATTAATTTGAGAAATTCTAAAATCATCCAGTAGCTTCAAGATGAATAGTGTCTCTCCAGTAGCGGTCGCAACATAGAGAAGTCGCGGGTGTGACTAGGTGAAGCTTCAGGTGTGACTAGGTGAAGTTGTGGGTATGACTAGGTGAAGTTGCGGGAGTGACTAGTTTATTCGTGGGCGCAAAATTAAAATGAAAATTTATCAAATCATCCAGTAGCCTCAGATGAATAGTGTCTCTCCGACAGCGGGCGCGGCGCATGAAGTCGCAGGTGCGACTCGAGGAAATTCAAAGGCACAACTTTGAAAAACTAACAGTTTTGCACATAGTCTGGAGTGATATCAAATTCTGTATAAATTGGGAGAAGTTATTAGGACAAGCCATATATGGATGGAAAGATATGGATGTTTAGTTTTAGGAACAAAAATTGGATTGAGCATTGGACATTGGAAAATAAAGATATGAATTTTTGAATAAATTATGCTCAAGATGCCAGACTAGGACAGAGTAGATAGGACTAATTGAAAATATTTATGGGAATTATACAAGAAGAATTTGAGCATTAAATTTTATCTAGATGTCTAGTTTCATATGAAAAAAAAATCAAGTCATTTCGAGCTCTATAAAAGAAGAAATTGAAAAATTAGTGAAGCATGCTCAAACTGTCTTATAAATTGGATCAAGAAAATATTATGATTTTTTAGGATATGAATATGAATTATTTTGGAGTTTAGTTGAAATATAAAGTTGTAGTAGACATCTCAAAGTTTCCAACAAAAAAAACGGTGTATGATTTGGAGTTGTATAACTCGAGATATGGTAAAATAAATTTACCACTCTGGCTGGGACAAAAAGTTGCGGGTGCAACTGTAGCGAATCAAACAGCAAAACTAGCCGTTGGAAAGTATTCTAACAGCTATATTTTAGATCCTAACACCTATATTTGATCAAAGGCTATAAATACAAGATAGTATGAAGCTCAAACAGGTTGGAGAACTTAAGATTAACAAGAGATTAAGTGTTTGAGACATTAAATCAAATTAATTCTTATATTTACTTTAAATGAGCTGAAATTGTTAAAGCACCTTTAGTTGTGCAATTTTTTGAGTGTTGAAAAATTTTTTATAAGGGGTTTTTTTTTATTTCTACTCTTTTGTAATTCTTATTAGGTTTGAGTGTGAGTCTTAGAAAATACTTGTATAGGTTTGAGTGTGAGTCTTTGAGAAAACACTTGTAAAGGTTTGAGTATGAACTCGTAAAATACTTGGGTTTGATCTTGCACCCGTAAAAGGATCGTTAAGAAAATTCTCAAGTGTGATCTTGAGCAGTGGATGTAGGCAAGGTTGCCGAATCACCATAAATCTTTGTGTTCATTCTTCTTCCCTTTTTTTTCTTCAATTAAATTTTTAATTTATTATTAATTCCGCAAACAACCAATTCACCCCCCTCTTAGTTGCCAAAGGGACTAACAATTAGTATCAAAACTTTGTTTCCACTTATTAAAAGATTTAACCATCTTGGAACAAAGATCAAAATGGCAACTTCAAGAGCAAGCTTTGTTGAAGGAGGTTCAACCATTAGACCACCCTATTTTGATAGCACCGACTGTCCATATTAGAAGAATCGAATGGAAATTTTTATGGATAGTAACGGTATTGATTTATGGAATGTAGTTGAAAAAGGGCATGCCATCCCCACTAAAATCATTGATGGCATAAAAGTGAATAAGCTCAAGAGTGAATGGACAAAAAATGAGAATAAGGTAAATGGGAGAGACCGAAAAGCAATGCACACTCTCTATTGTGCATTGAGTAGAGAAGAGTACGAAAAATCTCTCATTGCGTTTCGGCCAAGCAAATATGGGAAATTCTTGAGACCACTCATGAAGGAACCAACCAAGCAAAGGTAAGAAAATTTAACTTCTTACTCATGAATATGAATTGTTCAAAATGGAGCCAAATGAGAAGGTTTCGGAAATGTACAATTGCCTCATGGTGATTGTGAATGGGATGAGGAAATTTGGGAAGGTATACTCCTTAGAGGACATAAATTGCAAGATATTAAGAGTTCTTCCTAAGAAGATATTTTAATGGGTAAGTTACTCACTCATGATATTACCCTATCTCAAGGAAAGCATGAAGAAAATGAGAGGTTGGTCTTCATTGCTTCAAAAGAAGTATCCTCAAGTGAAAGTGAAGATGAAGAGGATGAGGAAGAGGATGATGATGATGACATGGCTATTCTTACATTGAAGATAAGGAACTTAATCCTTAAAAACAAAAAACCATGTGAAAAGGAAGTTAAGCAAAGAAGCAATCAAGTAAAGTGCCTCAAATGTGGCAAGCTTGGTCACATTGTACCCAATTGCCCAAAGTTAAAGAACAAGAAAAACTTCAAGAAAAAGGTTTTTGCGATCAGTTGGGATGACTTAAGTGAATCAGATGAGGATGATGAAGATAGCAAAGATGAATATGCCAATCTTTGCTTCATGGCAATTGAGGAGGATGCACCTTCAAATGAGGTAAATATTTCAAACTCTTTTAATGATGATGATGATGCCATGCTTATATTAGAGACATTACTTTCAAAGTATCAAAAATTACAAATTAAATATGATAAATTGAAAACTATGTCTAGTAAGGTAGTGGATGCTTATGATGGTTTTAAAAATGAGATAAATGAATTAAATGCATCTAAAATTGAATTAGAGAACACCATAATCCAAAAGACTAATGAGCTAAATGAGATTATGAATGAGAATGAAGCATTAAAGGCTAAAATTGATGCTTATGATGAGTCTTTGGCTATGTCTTGCAATGACAAAGACAAACTTGATGAGATTCTTGAATTCCAAGATAGTGAGCCACCCACAATTAAGAACTTAAATGATAATTCATATTGCTCCATTTCATATGTGTCATATGTGGCTCCATCCAAGGCTATAAGGCCTACACATGTATGCACTAGACTAAAAAATGATTTTCATCATAGAGTGCATTGTCATTATTGTGGTAAATTTGGTCATAAGAGTTATGGATGTCATGTTAGAAAAATACATCTAGGTTATGCTCATATGTATGCTCTCAATGCTAACCCCCAAAGACCCAAAAGAAAATGGATACCAAAAATGTATTCTTCCACTTCTTATATGCATAAATTTGTGAGGAAGAATGAAAGAGCAAAAATGGTTTATCTTCCCCCATATAGAAGATATGGTGCAAACAAAGCTCATACTTATGAAGCATATGGAAGGGCACATAGGCCATGCACCAAAGGATATGAGGCTTTCAATAATTAAAAAACTCATATGAGAGAAGGCACTACCAATGGAGTAATGGTAGCAAGTCTCAATGGAGGAGAGCTTGGTAAAAATAAGTATATCTCCAACCCTCTTTTTGCAATTCAAATAATAAATATGCTTTGAAATTAATTAAATTATATATTTGAATATGTTTGAATGTTTAATTTAGTATCATGCTTGAATGTGTTTGTTGCATTCATTCAATGTGTAAGGAGGAGAAAATATTTTTAGAAAATTTTCAAATTTTTTGATAATTTTTGCTTTGATGATCCCTTGAATCTCTTGAATTTTATTTGATTGATTAAGGGGGAGAAAGTTTTATAATTTCAATTGGTATCATTTGTATGATTTCATTGGTATCCCTCTAGTACTTCAATTGGTATAAATTATTTTTAAAAGGGGGAGAACTTGATCTTTTTAATGTTATCAAAAAGGGAGAGAAGTGTGCATATACAAGTGTTCATATTTAATTGGTATTTTTAAATAGTAAAGTTATTTTGGTTATTTATTTGAACACTTATATGCATAATTTTGTTATCATTAAAAAGGGGGAGATTATTAGCTCTTTTGGGTTTAATGTTGATTTTGATGATAATAAAACAATATAAATATGTTATTTGAGCTAACAATTTGTTTGAGTTTATTGAGGTATGAGAAATCATAATCATTATTCAAACTATAGGATAAACACATTTTAAGGAAGTTTATAGAGTGCATATGCTAAGGGGGAGCATATTTAAAGATTGCATCTTTTTAGAAATGAAGCTGCAAGTTGCTGAATTTTGGTGTGTCGCGAGCGTGACCACCTGTAGTCGCAGGCGCGATGCTAGGAACAAGTTTGGTCACAGGTGCGACTCAGTCGCAACCTTGAAAAGTTTTCAGTCGCGGGTATGACACTTTTCAGTCGCATGCGCTAAATTAATTTGAGAAATTCTAAAATTATTCAGTAGCTTCAAGATGAACAGTGTCTCTCCAGTAGCGGACGAGACACAAAGAAGTCGCAAGTGTGACTAGGTGAAGTCACGGGAGTAACAAGTTTATTTACCGGCACGAAATTAAAATGATAATTTATTAAATCATCCAGTAGCTTCAGATGAATAGTGTCTATCCGGTAGCAGGCGCGACGCATAAAGTCGCAGGCGCGATTCGAGGAAATTCAAAGACACGACTCTGAAAAACTAATAGGTTTGCATATAGTCTAGAGTTATGTCAAATTCTGTATAAATTGGGAGAAGTTATTGGGACAAGCCATATATGGATGGAAAGATATGGATGTCTAGTTTTAGGAACAAAAATTGGATTGAGCATTGGACATTGAAAAATAAAGATATGAATTTTTGAATGAATTATGCTCAAACTGCCAGACTAAGATAGAGTAAATGAGACTAATTAAAAATATTTTTAGAAATTATAAAAGAAGAATTTGAGCATAAAATTTTACATTCCAGATGTCTAGTTTCATATGGAAAAAGAATAAAGTAATTTCGAGCTTTATAGAAGGAGAAATTGAAGAATTAGTGAAGCATGCTTAAACTGTCATATAAATTGGAGTAAGAAAATGTTATGATTTTTTAGAACATGAACATGAATTATTTTGGAGTTGAGTTAAACAACAAAGTTATAGTAGACATCTCAAAGTTTTCAATACAAGAAATGATGTATGATTTGGAATTATATAACTCGAGATATGGTAAAATTAATTTATCACTCTGGCTAGGATTAAAAGTCATGGGTGAGACTCAAAAATCGCGGGTGCGACTGTTGCGATTCAAACAACAAAACTAGCCATTAGAAAATGTTATAACAATTATATTTTGGATCCTAATAGCTATATTTGATCCAAAACTTTAAATACAATATAGTATAAAACTCAAATAGGTTGGAGAACTTGAGATTAACAAGAGATTAAGTGTTTAAGAAATTAAATCAAATTAATTTTTATATTTACTTTAAATGAGCTAAAATTGTTAAAGCACCTTTAGTTGTGCAATTCTTTGAATGTTGGGAAAATTCTTATAAGGGGTTTTTCTATTTTTACTCTTTTATAATTTTTATTGGGTTTGAGTGAGTTTTAGAAAATACTTGTATAAATTTGAGTATGAACTTTTGAGAAAACGCTTGTAAAGGTTTGAGTGTGAACCTGTAAAATATTTGGATTTGATCTTGCACCCGTAAAAGGATCGGTTAAAGAAATTCTCAAATGTGATCTTGAGGAGTGGATGTAGGCAAAGTTGCCGAACCACTATAAATCCTTATGTTATTTCTTCTTTCCTTCAATTAAAATTTTAATTTATTATTAATTCCGCAAACAATCAATTCACTCCTTCTTAATTATCAAATGACCAATATTACCCAATCTAAAGGACGATAAAGATTACATAAGTTCTTTGTTGCCCATCAGCTACTACATTAACTGATCTGCACATAAATAATTTTAATAAAATTAAAATAAGACAAAACTAATAAAATATTTAACAACTATAGCTTCAATTTTCCACAATATATTTTTTGTCTGTTCAAAACTTGGACTAAAATTTTAGAGTCAATCTTAAAAGAAACACTTTTGAGCTCTATAGACTTCGCCATTCTAACTGCATAATAAATATCTTCCACTTTAACCTGAAATCAATATTCTCATATTTAATCGGTAAAAAAATCGATGAAAATCAGATGTCATAAAATTAAATATTTAATTAAATTAAATCGATTGAATTGAAAAAATAAAAATAATTAAATTTAATATTATATAAAAGAAAAAATATACAATAATATATATTTTTATTATATAATAAAAAAATAATCCAATTAAATTTAAAATAAAAATATAATAACAAATAGTTCTTATAAAAATAAAAGTTATAATTAATGTTACATAAAATTATAAAAAACATTATTTATAACATGTATTATTATATGAAAAAAATTTAATTCATGTATCAAAATGGTTGACTCTAATTTTTAAATATTTAGATAATTTTATCATTAAAAAAATATTTAATAAAAGTTAAATTATAATTAAATTAAATATGTAATAAATATAAGATATATATAATTATATCACATATTAAAAAATATAAATAAAAATATATTTATATAAAATAAATTAATACATATTAATAAACAAGTATATTAAATAATAATTAAAATAAAATTTCAATTCACAAATATATATATATATATATATATCCTAGGGTACATTAAATATTTAATGAGTTGAATTATTTATTAATTCAACTCATTAAATATTTAATGTACCTTAGGATATATATATATTCTAAGGTACATTAAATATTTAATGAGTTCAATTATTTTAAAAAGCAAATAATATAATTTATTAATTAATTTAATGGATTTAATTATTTTAAAAGATAATAATACTGAGATTCAATGAAATGCCAAGTCTATTTTTTGGTCGTGTCTACTTTTGCCTAACAATTTCTTTTTCCTTTTTTTTTTTTTTTTTGTCTACATAATTAATAATTAAATAATAAATTTGAGAAAAATTAATACAACTTGACTTAGGTACAATGAAAAAAGCTTAGAAATTCTTTAAAAGGTCCTGAGTTCAAATCATTGTGAGCTTAATAATTTATTAAAAGGAATTTCCAACTTAAAATGTCCATATTTTTTGACCAAAATAATATGTTTTGATCAAAAATTTTATTTGAAAAAATTGGTCTGATTCGTTCGTGTGACTAGTTACTCAATTGGATGACTAAATTTTAATTTGATTTTTATGAAGCGAGTAATTGAGGATAAATCAAATCAGTCAACCAATCAATTTTTAATTTTTCAAATCAAACCGATCAGTCCGTTTGAAAAAAATTGATTTAAAAAAATCAGTCTGATTTATTTATGTGACTAGTTACTCAATCGGATGACTAAATTTTAATTTGATTTTTATGGAGCGAGTAATTGAGGATAGATCAAACCAACCAATCAATCAATTTCTAATTTATCTAATCAAACCGATTAGTCCGTTCCAATTTTCAAAACAGTATCTGCAGCTGTGAAATACATGTGTGGTGAAAAGCATGACCACAAATCAAAGCATCTTTTAATATTACTATCAACGACAGCTATCCCTGCTCACTTGTAGGAGCAGAAACAGAAAATTATATTAGAGGGTTAAAAATTAAATTAAAAGAAAATTTTAGTGTAATAAATTATATATAATTTTTTAAGAGAAATAATTAAAAATTTAGATGTAATTTTAGTATAATTAGAAGGGCTAAAGTTAAAGTAGTAGAAAATTTTAGTACTATAAATTATATAATTTTTTTGGGACTAATTAAAAATTTATATGTAATTTTAATATTATTAATTATATATCATTTTTTTGGGAGGTCTGTTAAAAATTTATATGTATATATATATATATAATAATTTTGAAAGGCCAATTAAAAAATTCACACAAATATATATATATATATATATAAGAATTTTTGGAAGGAGAAGACTACTACCCTTAGGTCTGTCAGTGCTCACTTGGAAGCGTCATTAAGGAGAAGGTGTTGAAACGGCTGATGTGTTAAAAATACATTAATTCTTATTTTGTTGGTTTTTAGAATTCAAAAAAAATTTATAAAAATTATAATAATATAGTATTTATTATAATGAATCTAATGACATATTTTTTGTACAAAACAAAAATCAAATTGATTTAAAAATATATGTTAGAAGTGTGTTAAATTTGGACTATTAGATTTTAACGGTCTAGATTTAATATACTTATATTATATTTTTTTAATCTATTTGATTTTTATTTCATACAAAAAATATGTCATTAAATTTGTTACAACGAATACTATAATATTATAATTTTTAAAAATTTTTACAAAAATATTTTAAACTCTAAAAAATAAACACAACATGAACTAATATGTTTTTGACATATCAGCCCCACCAACCTAAGAAGAAGCAATCCATTTTGTTGAAGAGGTAAAGAGTGCAGATCTTCTCAATTTTTTCCCTTCCAACAAATCCGTTCCTTAATATACTTGTGTAATTTCATAATTAATATTTTTAAAATTGAACCGGTTAAAAAACTGATAAAAATAAAAAGTCAGAGAATCAGAAATTCGACTGAAATCGAATTAGTTAAACTGAAAAAAATCAATATATATATAAAATTTGATATTTATTATATATATGATGAAAATAAATATAATTTGATATTTATTATTTTTATCAAAAATTAAAAAATTAATAAAAATTTTGATTTACTTGAACTGAAAAAATCAGTCTGGTTCATCGATTTTTTAATCATTTTTAGAGATGAATTTTTAAAATTAATTAGATTAATTTTTAATTTAATTTTTATTTTTTCTTATTCAATCAATTAATTCAGTTTAATTTTAACAATAATACTCATAATAGCTATGCTATTTTTGGAAGACGAGAAATGAATTTATTTTTTATAATATCATCCTAAATCCTTTTGCTTTTAATTTGACCTTAGCGACATAATAAACCTTTTTTTTTATCTTCAATTGTTGAACACGAGTTTTAAAAAGGAGAAAAATGTCAAACATGAGATCAACGCGTGCAAAAACACATTTTCTCTTGTTCACACCTTCTATACCTTAAACTGTATAGATAATAATATGTATTTGTATGTATATAAGGTTTTGAAGTTATTTATTTTATTAATTTTTGTTTTGCAATTGATGCCATCATAATTAATTTAGCTTGTTCATGAATTCAAGCAATCAAAATTCTCCAAAAATTTTGACTTTTTTTCACAATATAAAAATACATATTATATCTAAGGACAAAAAAAATTTATAGGTCCGAGTAGATGTACGTCACGCAGACATAAAAATCTCATAGCTTGTAGCAAAGTTTTTACTTAGCCACTCAAACTCAATTTTAAATATAATATTATTGATTATGATGGAGTAATGGTAATTTTTTTTTTATTTGATTCATAAAAGTTTAATTTAAATTAAATTATATATTTACTTTATAATCTATATATATATAAAAAATTTTAATTTTCAATCTATTTAAAATTTATTTTTTGTATTCATCCATAATTATATATTATTTTTTGTTGGAATTAGTTGTTGATCTATATTTTGTATTTTTTCATAATTATATTATGTATCTTATTATATTTTTTGCTAGCATAAGGATGAAATTAAAATTTAACGAGCTTGTTACGTGATTTTATTTAAAAATTTTATAATATATATGTTTTTAATTTTACATCCATTAAAATTGTTTTATGCTTTTTTTTTTATTTTAAATATTTAAAAATATATAAAAAATATATAATTGTTCCTTTTCATATATAAGATTCTGAAACTTTATTCTAAATATTTCATGGATTGTTCTCCCCCGAATAATTTTTCAATTTTTTTTATGTATTATCTCAATGGAGAGGAAGAGACGAGACATTAATACTAAGATATAGAAATTTGAAAAGATTCATATTTTATTAATTATGAAAAAATATTTTCTATTTTTATTTATTAATTTTCTTCTCCATTTCTAATTTTTAATTCTAAATAAACAATTGAAAACTGAAATTTTAGTTTATTTGTATAATTTTACTATCCTATATTTTCATCTACCTTTAACATAATTATTTTATTAGATTATTTATAAATAATTACAATTAAATAAAATATTTTTTTTAAATATATATGAGTAATTCCATTAATCACTCAACAAAAATTATTTTTAATCTAAGGATATATTTCAAAGTTAAAAAAAAAATATCATGAAATGATATATAAAACTTTTTAGTGTAAGATTTTAAAAATTAGTATGGTAATAAATAGGTTGTGGATTAAAATAATTAAAACTTTAAGGATAGCATGATTGTTGGGATTGATTATAACTTTTTATTTGAAAAAATTTAGTAAATATATTAATATTTTAATTTAAAAATTATTTTTTTAATATTTATTTCATTAATAAAAGGAAAAATAGTTAATAATTTTAAACTTAAATTTATTTTTTTTAAATTTATTTTTGTCACAACTCGTTTCCGGATCACGACAATTCTAGGGTGCAGAAAATGACAATGGCGACCGACACCCGTATAACCTAGTATTACATGCATAATCTATAAATCACAATTTATTATCCATTTTAGTTAATTACCATCCATTCTCATATTCTGCAATTCATTCTGTAATTTAGTGCAATTGGCTATAACAGTCAATATATCATATCATAGGATCATCACGTATTTCATAATATCATATCATATCATCACATACGTATATAACTATTCGTATCCTAACTAACCTATGCATACCTCATGGAGCAGTTAGATAATAAACACTAAAAATAATACATAATTCAAATATATACATGAAATGACTGTAGCAGAAATCCTCAATTGACAGACAACAGAATTCTGCAATCTATTTCTCTCATGAAATGGTAAGGAAAAGATGAGTATATAAGATACTCAATGAATCTATATGCATCACAAGTCAAAATATGATGGAACAGTGATATATACATGATAAAAGAATAATAGTATCGTATCAATCATGTTGGTTTTAAGAATCAGTATCAGAAATCAATAGAAATATCAATGGTTATATTAAGTTATGGAATCATATGGTAAGACAGATATAGGGTCCTGTAACACATAGACTATGTGTAATCACACAGTCGATCACATATTAAGTAGGCATAAGACTTATCAGATTCTATGGCCGGGACCAATAACCCCTCCCAGCTAGGGCATCAATATCAATGTGCAAATTGCCGACAGTATGTACCCACTATCATGTCGGATCGACAGTTCTGTCAAACCACATTTAGGTCAATACAAATGAATATCATGTCAATAGACACCATTATGCAATAATGGTATCATTAATGGTATTAAACTCAATATCTTTCAAATCAAATGGTACTTGAATTAAAGGCATTACAATATACTATACATAATCAAGGATAAGGGTTATGGTAAACAATGTCAATACAAATGAATATCATGTCAATAGACACCATTATGCAATAATGGTATCATCAATGGTATTAAATTCAATATCTTTCAAATCAAATGGTACTTGAATTAAAGGCATTACAATATACTATACATAATCAAGGATAAGGGTTATGGCAAACAATAAAGATATGGAACAAAAGTTGGTTCGACAAAGGAAATCAGCGGGCCAATTGGCATGCCAATATCGCTGGCGACAATGAGATTCAAATGATAGGCTTATGGAATATAAAGCAATAGGCCAATGACAAAATAAACTAGGTATTTTATCAAACACTTGGTAGGCATAACTTGGCAAGCCAATTGATTAGATTTAGGTGCAAGTTTGGTTTGTCCATTTCAATCAACAACAAGGCACATTTGCAACAACAAAATAGGTATCAAATCCATAAGAATAAACAACACAAAATGGATCAAAAGGCATAGGAATTCAAGGCAAAAATCAAAGCAAAACCAAGACATGAATAGTAACATTCAATTCGGCCAAAGTTCAATTTTCATGAATGGTTTCCAATTTCAATTCTAACATATTAGGCATGTTATTTGATGCATATAAAACTCGCCTAAGCTTTCAAATTGCTTTGGAAAATTCTATTTCACCACTTTTCTCCAAATGAGGCAACTTGGTTACAACTTGGTTATAACTTGTGTTTTACATTAAATTAATCACTAATTAGTTACCTATTAACTGCCAATTGATATATTCTACTATCAAATAACATAAACTAACACTAAATTATCAAGTTCATTCACACAACTTCACTTAGGTTAGGAAAAATTAGGCATTTTCATTAATTTGCATCAATTGATGCAATCTAACACCATATCCATCTAATTCAACTCCTAAATCATCTAAATGAACCACAAAACTAAACAAATTAATTGATTACCTCAAAAGTGAAGATCCACCCGAAATCTTGCCTTCAATGTTCCTTGATTTCCTTTGTTTTTTCTTACAAATTAATGATGTAGAATGATAGAACTATGTTAGAACTTAATTTTTCTATGATTTTACTAAGAAATTTGGTGAAATTTGATGACGAAATGGATGGGAAAATGGTGGTGCAAGGTTCGGCCAAGACAAGAGAAAGAAGGAGAAATTGTAAAATTTTTCTAAGTGTTGAAATATATACAAAAATCAAATAGCAATTTATAACTTGGTCCCTAAATTTTCATAAATCACACTTTGACCTAAATTTTTTTGTAATTTATTCTGTCAATTCCGTCGGGATTTGGATTTCAATGTGGAGAGTTAATAAGCTTATTTTAATTTATACTTATTTATAAAATTGATTTTAGAGTCATTCGGTAACTCCGACGAATCAATTTTCACTATTCACTTTAAAGTTCCTTTTATTTACAATTTTGCCATTGGTTACTTTTTCAATGTTCCTAATTGTTTTTCACTTCTTTCTTTTTATCAAAATTACACATGCATTATGGTGATCTTTTACCCCTGGTCAACTTCAAAAATTCTTCTATTGACCGGACTGCTAATTTCTCGACAGTATTCTCGACACCGCCACTTTCGGGAAAAGTAATTAGTTCGCTTTCTAACTGTGTCTCTAAAATTATTTCCCATCATTTCAAGACTTTTGAACTACATACTGAGAACTAGATCATGCATATAAGTTATAACTTTCTAGGTTATTATATTAGTTAACTAGAACTGGCATTTCGACAGTTTAACATATAATTAATGCTCCTATAAAGTCTGCAATATGGTTCTCAAATGTTTCTGCATGTTCTTCCTCACTCTTAGAGTAGATAAGTATTTCATTAATAAACACAATGAGAAACTTATCCAAGTAAGATTTGAAGACCGGTTTATCAAATCCATGAATGCTGCTGGAGCGTTAGTTAACCCGAAAGGCAGCACTAAAAACTCATAGTGTCCATACCGGGTTCTGAAAGCTATTTTGGGTACATCTTCCTTTTTAATTCGGAACTGATGATACCCATATCTCAAATCAATCTTGGAGAAGTGACTGACACCCTGCAATTGATCAAACAAGTCATCAATTCATGGCAGAGGATACTTGTTCTTAACAGTCACCTTATTCAGCCGCTGATAATCAATACACATCCTTAATGAGCCATCTTTCTTTTTCATAAACAATATTAGAGAACCCCAAGGAGAATTGCTCGGTTTGATAAATCCCTTATCCAATAATTCTTGTAGTTGCACCTTTAACTCCTTCAATTCAGTAGGTGTCATTCTGTAGAAAGGAATGGATATCGGGTCAATGCCAGGATACACATCAATCTCAAATTCAATCTCCCTTTTGGGGGGTAGCCCTAGCAAATCTTTAAGAAAAACATTAGGAAATTCTTTGAAAATAGGGATCTAATCAATTCTTGTTGGAGCTTTCTATACATCTACCAAATGAGCCAAGTAAGCTGAACAACCCTTCCTTATCATCTTCCTAGCTCGGATAGCTGAAATACATTTGATATCAGTTTCACATTTTTCACCCTGATACTCAAATTTTGTTTCCCCTTCTGGCTGAAATTTAATCTTCTTCTCATAATAATCAATCACTGCTCGATGAGTTGTTAGCCAATCCACACCCAATATTACATCAAGTTCTAGCATAGGTAGTTTTACTAAATCAGCACACAGAACATTATCCTTAATTTCTACTACACAACCCGGGTAATAATATTTTACTTCTACACTTTCCCTCATAGGTGTAGTTATCTCTAGTGGAATATTCATTAATTGTCTCTCTTTTTTCAATTTAGGTCTAAACATAGGTGATATGAATGAGTGTGTGGCACCTGAATCAAACAATACTTGTGCTATTCTAAATTAAGACCATACCTGTCACTGCGTTGTCTACTCTCTGGGCCTCCAGAGTATTCACTGCAAAAACTCGCCCATACAGGAGCCTGATTGTTGCTCTGTACCTGCCCTCTGCCTCTGCCTCTGCCTCTGCCTAGAGCCTCTTTGTTCTCATTCCGCCTCATTTGAACTGTCGGCTGTGAAACTATTGTAGAAGGCTACTGCTCACTCCACATTAGGCAATTCATAATAAAATGCCCCTATTGACTGTATTTAAGGTAGGCACCTGACTGTCGCCTACATTCCCCATCGTGCCTCTTGTCACAAAAACTATAGACAGGCATACTGGGTATCTGTGTCACAAGTCTGGATGAACCCAATGAATAAGCATAAACTGACTGTACTAGAGTACCTTTGCTCTAACTCCTCCTCCTCTAACTACCAGACTGAGGCCTCTATTCCATTTTGAATATTGTCTCTGTCTGTCTCTGTTGTGAACTTCCCTCACCTCTTCTGCTCTAAACACTGGATCCTTATTTCCTCTTTTGTTCCCTCTTTGCCCTTTCTGACTTGTACTTCTCTCCCATGTGGTTAGCTGTATCAATAATCATTGTCAGAGAAGTGAATTATATAGCTAATAAAATATTATGCAGTAAGGCGTGCAATCCCCTCCTGAACCTACTGATAAGATCAGCCTCTGTTGGTGCAATCCTGTTAGAATATCTGCTCAACCAGATAAACTTATCTGCATATTCCTCCATACTCTTGTTACCCTACTCAAGCTGCTTAAACTATATAATATTTCTAGTCTTCATCCCTTCTGTCAGAAACTCATTTAGTAGGGCTTGTCTGAATTGAGCCCAAGTAGGAGGATGATCACTGTATAACCGTGGCTCCATGTGTCTAGAAAACCAAGTCCATGCCTTCCCCTTTAATAATAGGCCAACTAACTCAATATCCTGTGCATCTGAACAAGGTAGCCTCCTCACTACTTTCTTAATCTGCTCTAAGAAATCAATAGGCTCATCTCATCTATCACTTTTAAACTCAGGCAGATTCAGCTTCAGAAAATTAAACAAACTAACTCTACCTTCATCTATAATCTGGCGGCCCTCTTGTACTATAGGCTCACCAGGGACCATTATTAGTGGTACTGGAGCTGGAATTGGTGTATCTGGTAGATCAATTAGTGCTACAGGGGGTGGCACTGCTGGTGTTGGTGGCGGCATAGCCTGTCTTCCCCACCTCAATTCCCATATTTTTCGACGTAATTCCAACTTTCCCTGCATTATTTCCACTCTCCAGGGATCATCACCCATTCCAGTATCCTTTGTCCTCCATCCGGAACAGGGAGTTTCCTTTGTCTCCTTCCTGACTAAGGACTCATTTGAGGCTACCTCTGCCTCTCTAGTAACCTCTCTGTCTCTATCTTCTATAGTGCTGACCCTCTGTCTCTCTGACATCTTGATTACTACAAAAAACAGAAGACAATTTAATACAGTACGATATTGCAGAATATATATAAAAATATGATGAATACTGCAAAAGACAAAACAATAATTGCTAAGCTCCATGGTTTACTTATGTCCTATTAACACTGTATCTAGTTACTATTCATAAAAACCTATGCTCTGATACCACCTCTGCCACGTCCCAATTTTGGAATATGATGGTCCTAGGATACAAGAACTGTCAGAGGTGATCGACACCCGTAGAACCCATATCCTAACCAATTATCATCTTATCATTAACCAATTAATTACTTATTATGCATTATGTAATCTGTCATTATGTAACCTGTCATTCTGTAATCAATGGTTCTGATGTCTGTAATCATATACCATACATGCCATATACATCATTAACCTCTATATACTATCATATATCCACATATACAATCTAACTATATCCATATATAGAATATTCATGGAGCTGCTAGAAAATTATACAATATAGAGTAAAAAAAGTTACACAGTCAAAATAATACTGCAGGATTCCACGAAGAATGAGATACTAGAATCTGACTTCTATTCTTGCCCTAAAAAATGGTAAACAGCTAAAGAATGAGTATATAAATACTCAGTGAATCTAATATGCATCATATCAATGGTAAAAGGTTAGATAACAATAGGAATAACAGATAAATAATCAATAATTAATAGTGTTGCACACCAAATTATAGAAGAAGAAAAATTAGACAAAAGCAATGGTTTGTAATCAATAGACAGGTTGCCATTTACATATCATATGGATAAGAAAGATAATGGGTCATGTCACATATAATCTCATATATCTAATATAATATATATAAGGCGGGATAAGCTTTATGGCTAGGACAGTTAACCTTTCCCAGCTAGGGTTCATAATAAACAATGTTCACATTGCCGATGGTATTTACCCACTACCCCATCGATAAGGTAGCTCTGTCAAATCAACATATAATTCAATAATGAGATGGAAACAAATCATTAGATATCGATGGAAATCAAATAATCATCAATAATCAAATGGGTTGCAATTCATACAATCGGTATGATCAATCGATAACATATAAGTAATAGAAGTTGTTATTCGAATAGTAATTGATATAATTATCAAATATATTTTGGATAACAAAGTGTTCATTCAAGGTCATTTGCGGTGGCATAATTGGCTAGCCAATATCACTGGCGACAATGGCATTCAAATGGTAGGCCTATGGATTTTCACTTAGGCAATTTGTCAAACATTTGGTGTGCAATATACATTAGGTATTTTGGTATGATTTTGGTGTAACATCAATATTGCTCCAATATCAAACAATCAAACTATCAAATAAAAATACACAAAGGGTCAAATTGGCTTGTGAAACAAAAGGAAAAACAAAGCAAAATTTCAAGGATGAATAGTGCCACATGCTTTGGCAACATTGGGCTTTCAAAGGAGGTCTCCAAACTTCATTTCAATGCATTAGACTATTATATGATGCATATTAAACTCACCTAATGCTTCAAATAGCCAAGAAAATTTTGTTTTCCACTAATTCCTTCAAATGTGGCAAAATGCACAATCTTCCTCTTCTTTGCGTTCTACACCAAAACCAACATTAATTTAGCTTCCAATAGCATCAAATTAACATAATTTAACCTTATTAGACATTAAGAATGCTTAACCTAGGGTTTGGTTACACACAACTTCAATTAGGATTTGAAAATTTGGGGGTTTTTAACCAAATGCATCGATTGATGCAATTGAACATCAAACCCATCTAATTCAACATCTATAACACTTATTTAACCTAAATAATCAAATAAAACTTCAAGTTATCTCTTAGTGTTGGTTGGGCTGAAATCTTCTTTGAATCTAATCTTGATTTGCTTTGTGATTCCAAGTAGAAAATGGTTGGAAATGGAAGAAACAAGGTTGTGTTTTAAGTTATCTTAAGTTTTCTTTACAAAACTTGCTTGAAAATGGTGGAAGATAGGCATATGGTGGTTCGGCCAATAATAGGAGGAAGAAAGAAGATGTGAAATGAAGAGAAATTTGGCTAAGTGTCCTTTATATAGGTGGAAAATATGGAAAATTATATTTTTCTCCCCAAAACTTCCATTAATTTTACTTTGACCCCAAAACTTTATGTAGCTTATTCTATCAATTCTGTTTATTTTTAGATTCTAAAGTAGGGATAGCTTATTTTTATCTATAGTTTATCATCATTTAGCTTCTAGAATAATTCTGGGTAGTGGACAGTGGATTTCCCAAAATGCCCCTAAAGTTTTACTTATTTACGATTTTGTCACTCTATTAATTTTCCATCATTTTTAATACTTTTTAATACTTTCTTCAAATAATTAACTATTATTATTCTTAATCTTTCATTATCAATGAAACTGAGAAAAATTAACTTTAATTGATTATTATATTAATTTCTTAAATTTCTTAACTGTTATCGGTGTTTTCGGCCCGATATCTAATGAAACTGATTAATAACTATAGCATGAATCTAAGGTATTACATGGCAACAAAATCTAACGATAAAATTATCATTTCACCAATCCAAAGGTGAAATGTGTGTGTGGAATCCATCCACCTTTCCATAGTGGCAGTGAAAGCATTTGAATTTGATCTCACTTGTGAAGAAGAAAGACTATGGATGAAAAGATCAAAGCCCATTGAGTTAATTCGAAGTTGGACTGCTCTTGGTAGTTGGTCATACCAAGACCTTGCCTCATGCATATTTCCATTCTCATAATTAATTTTTATGGAGACTATATACAAGAATGAATAGAAAGAGCATTTAAGAGAGGAATTTTGTTACCTTGGCTTAAGCCATGACTAGCTAAAGGGAAAAAGACATGTTGCCTATAAGAAGTCTCCCTATAGGAAGATTTGAAAAGGAAAGAAGGGCAGCTATTTTAAATTTCCTGTGAGTTTGAGAGGAGGATGTTATTTCCATGATAAAGTTAAGAAAATAAAAGAAGATTTGATTGAATAAAAGAATATAAATGAAGAGAAAGAGCTTAAGGAGAATGGTGTGAAGATGGGTATTTATAGAGGAAATCAAAAGTGGGAAAAATTAAAATTTGAAGAAGAGGAGGGAAATAAAAGTTGTCTTGAAAAGATGTAGACCCATTATCTTGAAAGTGAAAATTTTTGGAAGAAGATAAAGATGATGGGCAAATGAAATATTTTCTTGGAAGAGAAAAAAGTTGTCTTGAAAAATAAAAACCCATTATCTTGAAAATGGAAAATTTTAAAAGAATACAATGATGATGTGAAGATGGAATATTTTTCTTAGAAGAAAAGAAAATGTGCTATAAAATTGAAGATTCACTCTATTGAAACTAGAAAAATTATGAAAGTTGAAAAAGTAGTTTTAGAAGTTGCAATACTTCTTGAAAATGAGAAAAGGAGAGGGACCACTCTTAATTGTCTTGAAAGTGGGGGCATTAAATGAAAGTCTTGGAATAAGGAAAAGAAGGATCTTGAAAGAAGATAAAAATTCATTGGAAGATTCCTTAAGTATATACTTAAGTAATTAAGCGAGATTGTTAGAAGAAGTCATTAAGATATAATAAATATAAGGACCTTTTAGCAAAAGAAATAAAGGCAAGGACCTTAAAGCAAAAGAAAGAAGGGTGAGGACCCAAAAGTAAAGAAAATAAGGGTGAGGATCTAAAAACAAACGAAGGAAGGGTGAGGACCAAAAGCAAAAAAGAATGATTGGGTAAAGACCTAGAAAACGAGAGATAGAAAGAAGAACTTCTTAGAGGGAGAAATATTTGCATCATCCGAAAATAGATTCTTGATGCATTCGTTGGATATCCTAATGAGAAGTGTCATCCCATTAAAAAGCTCTTTAAGAAAGAAGTATTTGTATTATTTAAAAATAGATTCTCGATGCACTCGCTGGATATCCTAATGAGGATCGTTACCCCATTAGAAGGCTTCTCCGAGGGAGATGTATTTGTATCTTCTGAAAATAGATTCTCGATACAGTCAATGACACCTAATGAATATCATCATCTTATTAGAAAGCTCCTCCAAATGAGGGGTGTTTTGCATTTTATTGGAAAGAAATTTATGATTGTAACACCTTACCTATAACTTAGAACCTGAACTATAAAGGGGCAACTAGGGGGAAATTTTTCTTGATTTGAAAGTTGTGTATTCTTGTATGAATATGCTTAAATTGAACATATGTGGATGTTTTATGATGTATTATATGAGTTAAAGTGGTTTAAAGGCTGTTAGGACAAAATCGAAAAAATTTGAGTTTTTGATGAACTGGGGGCAAAATGGTCATTTCGCACCCCTTCGAGTTTTTATGGAGTAAATAGCATATTTGAAGGTAGAAAAGAATATTAGGACATGAAAATGATGATATTATGTTTAAATGAATAATTGTTGAAAAATTAAACCCGGTAGAAAATAATTCACGACAAGCTGCTCGATTGAGGAGCTTCATTTGAACTAAGGGCAATTTGGTCTTTTCCTTTGAAATATGGAGTTATATGGTGTATGCAAGCTTATGGTAACATTTTAGACTTACTTAAATCTAACCATTGGATGAAAAGATGAAGAAATGGATGGTTGGACGGCTAGGTTTCACCATTTCTACCATAAACCTAAAACATAGGATTGCACCATTTGATTTTTACATAGATTTTTCCCACCTCTTCATTATTCTTCATCATCTTCATCATTTTACCAACCACATTTTCTCTCTCCACCATTTGTATGGTTCAGCCACCATTGATCTTCATCATACCTTGTTGTTCTCTTTCATTTTTTGATGGAAACATGTTAATTCCATCATCCTAAACACAAATATATCCATAGATTCAAAGGAAAAACTAGAAAAAGTGACAAATCAATCCTTTGAAATTTTTGAAGAACTTTTGGTAAGTGATTGATTTTGTGATTCTTTTGATTCAAATATGTTCTTAAGATGTTCTTTAATGTTTATTAGTGTTCAAAACATGTTTTGGATGAAAGGAATTCAAAAAGTTGAATGGAAACCCTAATAGGAAGAACTTTGAATTAAAATATTATTTTGATGAATTATTTTATTCAAATGATGTTTATTTGATGTGTATAACATGAATTAGTGGTCAAATGATTGAAACAAATTCATTTGGATGGAATACAAAAGTGCCCGAAACTTGAGGTGCTTATCGATGATTTGATACTTTGGTGTTCTATAGGTTTAAATGATGGAATGATGTGTATTTGATGCATATGTATTGAATTAGTGATTAAATGATGGAAAGAATTCCATTTGGATGGAATTCTAGTTTGGCCGAAATATTGAAGTATGGATAATGGTTTGATGCTTTGATGTTTGATAGGTTTAAATGGATGAATGTTATGTATTTGATATGTATTAATGTTGTATGATTGAATG
>CANXYC010553380.1:0-18840 GCA_948193065.1 Aleurites moluccanus | reverse complement strand
TTTAAAGTCATTTGATCCAACGGTCAGATTTAATCAAGCCTAAACTAATACCATATGGTTGCACACACTTGATAACTCCATATTATAAAGGAAATGACCAAAATACCCCTAGTGCAACCGAAACACCGAAATCGCGCTACGTGCTGATAACAATTTTTCGGCCGGGATTATTTCTTAAACTACTACTCAAATAAATAAAATAAGGCCATTTTCAAGTCTTTAAATTATTTTCTCTCTTTAAATATGATATTAATTCCATAAAATTCTGACGGGCGAAAAATAACCATTTTGCCCCCAGTTCACCAAAAACTCAAAATTTACCGATTAAGTCCTAGCAGCCTCTGGACTATTCCTATGCCTAAAACTAATTTAAATAACATGCATAAATACCAATTCTATGCATAAATACATATTAACATCACAATATAAAGAAATTAAAAATCTCCCCTCGAAGATCTCTATATAGGATAGGTTCAAGCTAGGCTGAGGTGTTATATGTCACGACCCAGTTTCCCGGACCGCGACGGTCCTATGGCACAGGAAATACCAATGGCGACCGGCACCCGTAGAATCCAGTATCACATGCATCATCTATAAACCTCAATATATTATTCATATTAATTATTTACCAGTCATTCTGTTAACCTGTCATGCATTTTGTAATCATTCTGCAATTGGCTGCAACATTCACATACCATATCATAATATCATCATAAAACTCATAATAATATCATCAACATCATATATACAATGTTTATCTCCTAGCTAACCCAAACATACCCATGGAGTAGCTAGATCATGAACACCAAAATAAATATACAGAATATCAGAAATATACATAATAGTTTATAGCAAAAATCCACGGAAGACAGAAGACTGGATTTTGCAACCTACTTCTCTCCTTAAATGGGTAAACAATACAATAGGTGAGTATAGATGATACTCAGTGAATTTACATGCATCACAATAAATAATAGGCATCAGTACAATAAATGTATCAGTCAATGAGATAACAGTATATAGTATACATGTCAGGGTACTATAAAGCCAAAGAATATCATATAAGCTAGGTTATATATGGAAAGACAGATAATGAGATGGACTGTATGAAAAGAAATCATACAATCTCCAGTCAGTCAATATGGACCATGTAGGTCTCTAGTATCAACAAGCATAAGGTTGATCAGGCCCTATGGCCAGGACCATAACCCCTCCTAGCTAGGGTATCAGTAGTACAATGTGCACATCACCGACAGTATTTTCCCACTACCCTGTCGGATCGATAGCTTTGCCAAACCATATCAGGGTCAATAACGAGGGATACCATAAGCAATAATTGCATCCGGATAACAGTCAATCCAATAACAGTCAGTTCAGTATCAATCAGTACAGTATTCAATATACTCAATGGCAATGTCAAATACAATGTACAATCAATGATATAAGGTTTGGTAATAAGGAAAGACATAAAACAAAAGTTGGTTCGATGGCCGCAATTGGTAGGTCAACTGGCATGCCAATGTCGCTGGCGACAATGGCATTCAATTGGTAGGCCTATGGCATGCAAACCAATAGGCCAATAACAAATGAACTATACATTTCATCGAACACTTGGTGGGCATACAATGGCAAGCCAATAGGTTAGGTTTTGGTGTAAATTTGACTTGCCCAATCAAATCAACAACAAACCACATTAACAAACAAAGTATAGGTATCAAAGAAACACAATTAAACAAGGTTAAATGGATCAAATTGGCAAGGAAAACATGGCAAAAATCAAACAATTCTAAAGGCATTATAAGGGCAATAGGGTTCAACCACTTAGGGTTTTTCACCAAAGGGCTCCAATCAACAATTCAATGATACCAAAATGTTAAATGATGCAATGTAAACTCACCTAAGCCTCTAAATAGCCAATGCACAATCCAATTCCACCAATTTCCACCAAATAGCCAAAATTGCTTACTTTGAAAACCAACCTTGATCAATCTCCAATTCTACATCAATTAATCCATCAATGAGTTACCTAAACACTTCCAATTGATTAATTCTAACATCAATTAATATAAACACATCCTAATTCAACAAGTCATATCTTACAACTTTAATTTAAAAAACCAATTTGGGGATTTCAATCAATTTGGATAAATTGGTGCAATTAACTATCATACCCATTCAATGAAACCTAAATAACATCTAAATCATCAATCAAACTAAACAAATAAAAATTTTTACATCAAACTCCCATGTTGGATGAAATCTACCCTTGGATTTTCCTCCAAATTCTTTGCTCCAATCTTCAAATTGGTGATGGAAATGAGTTAAGTTAGATAAGATATCAACTTTTCTATCAAATTCCTTAGGATTTCTTTAAGAAATGAAGAAGAAATGGATTGAAGAAGAAGGAAAATGGTGTTCGGCTATGTTAAAGGAAGAAAGGAAATGGTTCACCGAAATTGGCTAAGGCAAATATAAGGAAAAGCTAACTTGCACAATTACAAGTTAATCCCCCAAGTTCCATTCTTTACGCTTTGGTCCTTAAATCTTCTTAATTTATTCTGACAATTCTGTCAGGATTTAGATATCAGAGTGGGGAGTGAATAGGCTTATTTTAATTTATACTTATTTATAAAATGGTTCTAGAGTTATTCTGTAACCCCGACCGACCACCTTCCACTATTCACCTTGAATTTCCATTTATTTATAAAAATGCCATTACTTAATTTTTCAGTGTTCCTAAATAATTTTTACTTCTTTCTTTTTACCAAAATTACACATAAATTATGGTCATCTTTTACCCCCAGATCAACTTCAGAAATTCTTCTGTTGACTGGACTGCAAATTTCTCGGCAGTGTTCCTGACACCGCCGCTTTCCGGAAAAGTTTCAAGTTTGCTTTCTAACCGTGTCTCTAAAATTATTTCCCATCATTTCAAAACTAATGGACCACATACTGAGAATTAATTCATGCATATGAGTTATAACTTTCTGGGGTATTACACGTGCCACCTCAATATCATTAATCAACAGTAGCTTAACCCGAAATTGGGCTATTAGAGCCTGGTTAAGATCTTGGGATCCCAAATCCAACTCTATACCCATATCAACTAACTCCTTCATCTCACGGATCAATGGTCTCCTGGAAACTGAGATGTGAGCTAGACTGTCCATAGATTTCCGGCTTAGTGCATCTGCTACTACATTAGCCTTACCCAGATGGTAAAGGATCTCACAATCATAATCCTTAAGTAGTTCAACCCATCTGAGCTGTCGGAGGTTCAGATCCTTCTACTGAAGTATATACTGTAAACTTTTATAATCAGTATATATCTCACATTTTGACCCATACAAATATTGTCTCCATATTTTCAGTGCAAATACTACCGCTACCATCTTTAAATCATGTGTCGGATAGTTCATCTTATGCTTCTTTAACTGACAAGAAGCATAAGCAATCACTCTTCTATTATGCATCAGAACACATCCCAATCCAACTATGGAAGTATCACGGTAAACTGTGAATTTATCATCCTCTGATGGCAAGGCTAACGTTGGAGCACTCGTGAGGCAAGACTTCAAAGTCTAAAAACTGCTCTCACATTCATCAGTCCACTGATACCTCTCCTGTTTCAGAGTCAACTTAGTCAATGGAGTAGCAATTTTGGAGAAATCCTTCACAAACTGTCTATAGTATTCTTCCATACCAAGGAAACTACGGATCTTAGAAACACCAGTAGGTCGAGGTCAATTTGCAACTGCTTCAACCATCTGAGGATCTACTTTAACACCATCTTTACAAACAACATGCCCTAGAAAGCACACTTCAGTTAACCAGAACTGGTATTTAGACAACTTAGCATACAACTGATGCTCCCAAGGTGTTTGCAGTATAATCCTCAGATGCTCTGAATGCTCCTCCTCACTCCTAGAATAGATAAGAATTCCATTTATAAATACTATGACAAACTTATCCAAGAATAGCTTAAATACCCTATTCATCAAATTCATAAATACAACTGGTGCATTAGTCAACCTGAATGGCAATACCAAAAACTCATAATATCCATACTGGGTCCTGAAAGCAGTCTTGGTTACATCTCCCTTCTTGATTCTCAACTAGTGATACCCAGATCTCAGATCAATCTTAGAGAAATGACTGGCACCCTGCAACTGATCAAACAGATCATCAATCTGTGGCAACAGATATTTATTCTTCTCTGTCACCTTATTCAACTAGTGGTAGTCAATACACATCCTCAGAGAGCCATCCTTCTTTTTGACAAATAGCACTGGAGCACTCCACGGAGAACTGCTAGATCTAATAAATCCTCTATCCAATAACTCCTGCAATTGCACCTTTAACTCTCTCAATTCTGTTGGTGTCATTCTATATGAAGGAATGGATAGCGGATCGGTGCCTGGATACACCTTAATCTCAAACTCTATCTCCCTATCTAGGGGTAGTCCTGGCAATTCATCAGAGAAGACATCAGGAAATTCCTGGACTACTGAAATTTGATCAATCCTTACTAAAGTCTTCTGCATATCTATCACATGAGGCAGGAATGCTGAACAACCTTTTCCTATCATCCTTCTAACCTGGATAGTAGAAACAAAACTAATTTTAGATTCACGTCGATCATTCTGGAATTCAAACTCCAGTTGCCCCTCAAGATGGAATTTGTCCCTCTTCATATAACAATCAATAACTGCACGTTGTGTCATTAGCCAATCTATACCAAGTATCACATAAAGCTCTAACACAGGCATCTATCATTCTATCAAATCAGCATTCAAAATATTATCATCAATCTCAATCACACAACTAGGGTAAAAATAATTCACTTCTATATTCTCCCCCATAGGTGTAGCTATCTCTAAAGGCACACTTAATAATTGTCTCTCTTTATTCAACTTAGGTGCAAACTGTGGTGAAAAAAAAGAATGTGTAGCACTAGAGTCAAACAATGCATCAACTATCTCATTATATATTCAAATAGTACCTATAACCATATTATCAAATCTTTGTGCCTCCTGAGCATTCACAGCAAAAACTTGCCCTTGTCCTCTGCCCACTGGGGCCTGACTATTGCTCGATGTCGGACCTCTGCCTTTGCCCCTACCAGGAGTTTCTCTAGATACATTCTAACTTATCTAAATAGTAGGCTAGGATACTATAGCAGATAACTGTTGATCACCCCATAAAGGACATCTGCTGATAAAATGACCATGCTGCCCATATTTCAGACAAACACCTATCTGTCGTCGACACTCCCCTCTGTGTCTTCTACCACAGAAATTATAAATCGATACACTGGGCATCTGGGTAGTAGGTCTAGAAGAACCCTCTGAATAAGCAGGTGTTGGCTGCACTGGAGGTCCTCTACTTTGTGTCCTCCTCCTTTGACTACAAAATGGAGGTCTCTGATCAAACTTGGACACTGGCTCAATCTATCGAGGCTGGGAGCTGCTCTCCCCCTATGCTCTGTGATCCTGGTCCTCCCTTCCTTTTCTAATTTCTTTTAGCTCTCTCTGACTTGTACTTTTCCTCCATCCGATTGGCCTTGTCAATAACGGTAGTCAGAGATGTAAACTCTGTAGCAAGTATGGCATTATGAAGTGAGGCATGTAGTCCCCTCCTGAATCTGCTGAACAAATCTACCTCAGTAGGAGCAATCTGTGTAGCATGTCTACTTAATCTACTAAACTCCTCAACATACTCCTCAACTATCCTACTACCCTACTCAAGCTACTCAAACTAGATCAAATTTTTGGTTTTCACCTCTTCTGTTAAAAATTCATCAATCAATCTCGGTTTAAACTCTGCTCAAGTAGGAGGATGATCACCATATAATTTGGGCTCCATACGTCGAGAAAAATAAGTCCAGTCTTTCCCCTTCAGTAATAACCCAACCAGCTCAACTGCCATGACATCGGAATGAGGTAGTCTCCTAACTACCTTCTCAATCTGCTCAAGGAAGTCAATTGGCTCATCACCTCTTTCACCTCTGAATTCTGGCAGATTAAGCTTAAAAAAGCTAAACATAGTGACTCCTCCCTCATCAATAACTCAGCAAGCTCCTTGTACAGCAGGCTCTCTAGGAACTATAGCTGGCTGCACAGGAGCTGGAGCAAGAACTACTGGTGCAACAGGAGTTGACATTACCGCTGGTGCTGGAGGTGGCGACATATTATGTCATTCCTGCCACAATTCTGCTAATTCCCAACATAATTCCATCATCCCCTGCATCATCTCCATCTTCTTGGGGTCATCACTCCTCTTTGTCTATTCTACCATCTGTCGGGATCTGAATGGTCCCTTTAAAAACTCTCTGACAAAAGACTCATTAGAGGCTACCTCTGCCTCTCTGGTATCCTTGTCTCTATCATCAAACATCTCTATCAACTATCAAAAAATAGAACACGTACTCAGTATATTACAAAAATGCAGAATACTTATATATACTCGACGAATACAACAAAAGACGATACATGAATTCCTATGCTCCATGGTTTACATAACTCTACCCATACTGTACCTAGTTACAATTCCTCTATAATCTATGCTCTGATACCACCTCTACCATGTCCCAATTTTGGAACGCGACAGTTCTAGGATGCGGGAGATGCCAGAGGTGACTGGCACCTGTAAAACCCATCATCACATACAATTATCAATTACTATCAATTTATTAATCATTTACTTAATTACTATTCATTCTGGCATTCTGTAATATGTCTGTAATTCATACTGCAATTGACTATAACTATCATCATCTCGTGTCATAACATTAATCACACTCCATAATATGCTATATATACATAATTATAGTCTAACTATACCATTATACAACCCATGGAGCAGCTAAAATATATACATATAAAATATAGTGTTTTAAATAATTACACTGTTATAAGACACTGCAGAATTCCTCAGGAAGCAACAGTCGGGAATCTGCCTACTAATCTGCACCTGGAAAGGGGAAAAAATGAAAGGGTGAGTATAAAAGATACTCAGTGAATGTAATATGCATCGACCATCAGTAAAGATTGGAATAGGCAAATGAACAAATAATATCAATATGCTCAACAATATCAGAATATAAAATCAAATTACAATAGATGATTGTAGAATCAATAATCAGGTCAATAGAAAATATATCACATAGATTAGATAGATGAAGGGCCATGAAACTCATATAATATATATCATATATAAATCACATATCAATAAACATAAAACTGATAAGGTCTTATGGCTAGGACTGTTAACCCTTCCCAGCTAGGGTATCATTATACAATGTGCATATTGCCAACAGTATGTGCCCACTACCCCATCGGAGAGGCAGCTCTGTCAAATCTCATCAAAGTCAATAAAAGTATGGAATAAATCAATAAATATCAATATACAATACAAATCTCATCAAGTAGCAGTAACTCATGAATTTAATCAAATGAGACTGCGTTTAAGCAATGGATAAGCAATATAATAAGCAATTAACAATGGTATTATGATTAGCAATTAACAATGGAATGAATCAAATGTTGGACAAAACAAGTCAAGAAGTTGGCTCAATTGGCATGCCAATGTCGCTGGCAACGATGGCATTCAAATGGTAGGCCTATGGATTTTGAACTAGGCATTTCATCGAACATTTGGTGTGCAACAAACAATGGACAAATTGTCTAGGTTATCGTGCAACATTGATATTGCCCATACAATCAAAAAATATATCACAATGTAAGCAACACAACAAATACCTATTTGCCAACAATAAACACAATTAAAAGGATCAAAATGGCATGGAAAATCAAAGGAAAACAAAGCAAAAATTCAAGGTAAATATGGCTATCACAGTTCGGCCAAGACGGGTCAATCAAGGTAGGTTTCCAAATAACATTTTAACATATTAGGCATAATAATTGATGCATATTAAACTCACCTTACACCTCAAATCACACAGCAAAATTGATTTGCCACCAGTTTCTTTAAAGAAGATAAAAATGGCAATCTTCCTCAATTTGATTATCTATATCAAACCAATCAAATATAATTCATCCATTAGCCTCCAATTAATATATTCTAAGCTTAATTAACATTAACCAACACTAAATCAAATGTTCATTTCATACAACTTCAATCTAGGGTTTAGAATTGGGAAAATTCTAATAAATGCATCAATTGACACAATTAACCATAATACCCATCTAATTCATCATCTAATACATTTAAATTAACCAATAAACCAAAGAAATCACTTCATTACCTTTCAATGATGAGTGGTCCAAAATTTCAAAGGTGGTAGTTCTTGAAATTCTTTCATTTCCCAAGCAAATTAAGGTTGGAAATGGAAGAATAAAAGGTGTTTTTTAAGTTTTCTTTAGTTTTTCCTTAAGAAAAAACATGAAAAATGGCAGAATAATTGGCAAGGTAGTTCGGCCAAGCTAGATGGGAGGAAGAAGATGACCAAAAATTATCTAAGTGTTGCTTAGATAGGTGGGTCAAATGACAAATTATAAATAAGTCCTTAAACTATCCAATAATCATACTTTGACCCCAACTTCTTCTGTAATTTATTCTGACAATTTTGTTGAGAATTGAATTTCAAAGTGAAAACTAAAAGGGCTTATTTTTATCTGAACTTTATTATAAAAATACTTTCAGAGCCATTCTGGAACTCACATAGTTGATTTTCTAATATATCCCTAAAGTTTGACTTATTTACGATTTTGCTACTACTTAAATTTTCAATGTTCCTAAACATTTTTCACCTCTTTCTTTTCACCATAATTTCACATATAAATATATGATTTTTTATTCCTTAGTCTAAATTAGAAATTCATTTATCGACCAGACTGCTATTTCCCTGGCAGTGTAATTAACACCGACGTTTTCAGGGACAATATCACAAATACATTCTAACTGTATTTCAAAAGTTATTCATAGTTATTTTAATATTCCTAGACCAATAACTGATTATGTAATTGTTCAATTATGGTAGCTATTCCTAAGGTATTACACATGGGCCCAAGGTTGTGCGGCTCAAGCAAGAGCCTTTGTGGCCCTTCTCAGGGTCGTGCGGCTCTTGTAAAGGGCCATGAGGCTCTAGTTGCTACACGTGCTTGATAAAACGAGCTCGTCGGCTTCCTATGCATCCATTCTCATGTTTGAACTAATATTTTTCAGAACCGGACCAGTTGAAGAACCGGTGAAGGTAGAGGGTCAGGTCGAACCTGTTAAACCGAAAAATCAGTATACATATATATGTATATATAATTTGACATTTGTTATTTTTTATCAAAAAAAAAAAATCTGATTCCCTCGAACCAAAAATTGGTCTGATTCGATCAGTTCACTGATTAACCGGCCGGTTTACCTATTTTTTTAACCGGTGTTTGGGTGAAGGGTTTTTGGGGCTGACCAGACTGGTCCTTGATTTGGTTTCAGATTTTTTCAATTCTACCAGCCGGCCTGGCCCGATTTTGACAACTATGGTTTGAACCACCCAAAATGACCCAAAACTTTGCAGAAACCCTTAAAATAGTTTTTAAACTATTTTCTTTTGAAATAGCAACTTAACCCGACGACTTGCCGTAACCTTTTAACCCAAAAAGAACCAAAATATTCTAAATAACATTTTGACCATTTTATATTAAAAATACAAACCCAGATCATCAATTGTTAAGCAAAATCTAGCAATTTCCTCGATCCAAATGTAGCAGCCTTTTGACAAACAGCCTTCTCCTCATAAACTCGGCTTTTGATGCTACATCATCGGGCTTTTACTAGAGTTCAAGGTGTGTTAAAAATCGATGCTAACATCTTGTCACATTCTAAGTTTGGAACATGACGGTCCTAGGATGTAGGAACAGTATAAGGCTACTGATACCCATAAAACTCTTCTATAACCTGTAAACATCACCTGCTATAACATATCTATATCCATATAATCAGTCTATCTGTCATCATTTGTGATCATATCTGATCTCAACACATCTCATATATATAAAATATCAGTAACTAATAATATTACAGACCATACTAAGTATAGTTATCCTAATAATTTAAATATCCATAGAGCATTTAAAATATATACAAGGAATATATACAAGTTCAATATTTACATTATTATAACAAAGCTGGATCCACTGATGAAGAAATCTTGGACCAGCTCTATTCCTGACCTGAAAAAATAAACCACTAAAAGGGTGAGTATTTTTGTAACACCTCAGCTTAAACCTAACCTGAACCATAAAGGGGAACTTAGATGGAAAGTTTTTCTTTAATTTGAACTTGTGAATGTTATGTGTTTATGAATCAAATTGAACATATGTTCATGTTTTATGATGTATTATATGAGCTAAAGAGATTTAAAGGCTGTTAGGACAAAATTGGAAAATTTTGAGTTTTTGGTGAACTAGAGGCAAAATGGTCATTTCACACCCCTTCGAGTTTTTATGCAATTAATATCATATTTGAAGGTAGAAAAGAATATTAGGACATGAAAATGATGATATTATGTTTAAATGAATGATTGTTGGAGAATTAAACCCGGTAGAAAATAATCCCGGGCAAAGCTGCTCGATTTGGGATTTTCATTTGAACTAAGGGTAGTTTGGTCTTTTTCTTTGAAATATAGAATTATATGGTGTACGCAAGCCTATGGTATCATTTTAGGCTTATAAAAATCAAACCATTGGACGAAAAAATGAAGGAATGGATGGTTGGATAGCTAGGTTTCACTATTTCTATCATAAGCTCAAAGCATAGGATTGCACCATTGATATTTAAAGTTGATTTTTTCCACCCCTTCATCATTCATCATCTTCCTTAGCCAAAAATTTCAGCCAACTTTCTCTCTCCTCCATTTGAACTTTCGAAAAACCTTAATCTATACCAAATCTTGTTGTTTTCTTTCATTTTTTGATGGAAACATGTTAATTCCATCATTTTAAACACAAATATATCCATAGATTCAAAGGAAAAATAAGAAAAATCAAAGAATCAAAACTTTGAAGTTTTTGAAGAACTTTTGGTAAGTGATTAATTTTGTGATTCTTTTGATTCAAATATGTTCTTAAGATATTCTTTGATATTTATTAGTGTTCAAAACATGTTTTGGATGGAAGGAATTCAAAAAGTTGAATGGAAACCCTAATAGGAAGAACTTTGAATCAAAGTGTTATTTTGATGAATTGTTTTGTTCGAATGATGTTTATTTGATGTGTTTAACATGAATTAGTGGTTAAATGAAGGAAACAAATTCATTTGAATGGAGAACTATGTTGGCCTAACCATATGGTGTTGAAATATGGATTTGTACTTTGGTGTTTTATAGGTTGAAATGATGGAATGGTGTATATTTGATATGTATGTAATGAATTAATGGTTAAATGATGAATAAGTAATCTCATTTTGGCCAAATGTATTGATGTGTGAAGGATGATTTGTGTTTGATGTTTAATAGGTTTAAATGATTGAATGTTATGTAATTGATGTATATTAATGTTTTATGATTGAATGACATTGAAAAATGGATGAATGAAATGAATTCCATTTAGGTTAAACAATATTGAGTTTGTTAGTTTAATGTGTTAGGTTGATACAATTTGGAAAGTAAGGTTTGAATATGGTTTAATGGTGTAAGTAATAGAAATGTATAAGATTAGATGTGTAAAAGATGATTGATATAAGTACTTTGAAGGTAAACTTGAATATAGTGTATGTTTGATATGGAATGTGGAATTAAGTGTATATAAGTACTTAATATGGTGTATAAGTGATGAATATGTGAATTGTATGTCAAATAAGGTGATAGAATATGTTTATTGCATAAAGGAATGGAAAATGTGTAAAATGTGCAAAGTGAGGTTTATAGTGTATAATGTGTATGCCTTATGTAATTGATGTGTTTAATGTGTATAATATGCTTTGTGATGTTTTAAAGTCTTATTGGAGTATTATATATGGTAAATAGGTGAACCGTCAAGTACTCCAGCTAGGAGTATTGAATGGCGGGCCGATTTGGGCTCGAGAGCAGCATTGGGGGCTAAAGTGGTTTAATGCATTAAAGGTGATTCCTTATGTATAATCATGCATGATTTGCACCATATATCATATAAAAAGTCATTTGGACTAATAAACCATCATTTGTTATATCACAGTACCTAAAGTGCATATTGGCCCATAAATAAACCCGCCGAAATGACCTAAAATGACCTAAACTTTGTCTGTCCATAAAATGAAATCCAGAAAGCCAATTGGGACATCACTTGGCCCAATATTCTAGTCTTGACCTAAGCTTTAAAAGGGTGCCTCATGGTCCACATAAATCCTTTGGTAACATAGTTAACCAGAAACTACTCAAAAATTCCAAAACGGACCCGTAACGGCGAGTGTCAGTTGTGGCAGCGCAACTGGGCCCCGCCAGGCTTTTTTTTGACATTACCCAAGCTTGTTCTATTATTTATTATAAATATATATATATGACTGTTCTAAGGCTATATGAGATATATTTAAGCTATTTATACTGTTATTTGGAGACACACCCATATGGTACTATAATAGGGCTACCTCGATGGTGTAACGGGTAATTCTATCGACCGTGTGTATACTTATATTTATTTGACCCTTGCTAGAGAGGGGAGTTATATTCTCTAGTCATAAAGGCTAATCCCCCTTATATATGGTAGTTTGTGCACTTTATGATAGTGCTGGAGTATAAAATTACAAATAGTGCGATTGCACTTTTCATTTGGCCCAATCCTGTTATGTCGTATGTGCGTTGACTCATACACTGGATTCTTATATGAATATTGATATGGATATTATATGAATAGTGATATGGATATTTGTCATATTCTTTACTTGTTATTTTATATTAATTCTACAGGCCATATATGGGCAACCATGGTATCATGATCATTTACTGCATCTTTATACATATGGATTCACTGAGTATTTTTATACTCATCCCCTTCAGTAGTTATCATTTTTAGGTCAGCAGTGAGGCCCGAATTCCATTGGCACCTTCTATCCGCGCCGTGAAATTTTGATACATTGTACATGTAATATTCCAGTCTCAAAAGTATATGTAAATATTTATACAGTATGGAGGTTCCATGGTACTGTAAATTAAATAGGGGCATGTATATGTGTGTGATTATATGTTATGGTTTTGCATATATATATTATGCTATGTATGGATAAAGATATGGATATTGATGATGATATATATTGGAAGTGCTTATATGCATATTTTTCAGCTGGGCATAATCCTTATATAAAGGAGATGCTGCCCAAATTTTCATTGAATTGTCAAGCTATATTTGAGCTTGTTATTGAATTGTTTGCCATGCCATATAGATAAAGGGGTTCTTCATGGTACTGGTAGCTTAGGCATCACCCATACCCTAGGACCGTTGTGGCTCTTAGGTTGGGTCGTGACAAAGGTGGTATCAGAGCTAAAGGTTTATATAACCTATGTTGTTTGCATATTAGTAGCAATAGAAGTACCATGGAATCTAGGATATTCATATATCGTCAAAAAATGATAGATCTTCTTCATTGTTTAAAATTTTGCGTACCTATGATCTAAATATTCTTTTACATGTTGATTTGTACAGTGTGTTAAGATGTCAGAGAGAGGAACTAGACGAGCTAGGCCTATTGAAAGGGATGAATATCATGGATCTAGTGAGGAAGCAGAGGTTGCTTCCAATGCATTTGCTATTTGGGGAACTCAGTCTGGGCCATCCAGGTTACGGAGATAAACTGAGTCTGATTCGATGGGTGAGGTACCCTGGAGACAGGAAATGCAGGAAATGAGATAAGTGATTTTAGAGACCATCCAGACTCATTTTGCAGCATAGCTTGCAGTGGTACAACAACCACCTCCACCTCCAGTACAGCTAGTAGTATAGCCTGTGATACCACCAGTACCTTAGAGAGAGCCAGCACTGTTATAGGGGGAAGAGTACAGAGGGTTATATCAGAGGGTGGTGTATCTGTTGGGGAGCTCATGAGATTGAGACTGCCTACTTTTTCAGGGGAGTATGGTACTGACCCCAGTGATTTCATTGACAGGGTAGAAAGGATGGTTCGCACACTGCCTTGTTCTGATGCCAGGACTATAGAGTTGGTAGGATTGTTATTGGAGTCAGATGCTACTACCTGGTTCATGGAGCACATTGATGAAAATATCCACAGTGATGATCCAATGTCTTGGGCATAATTTAAACAAAGAATGATGGATGAATTTCTTACAGAGGGTTTAAGGGAGAGCAACATTGTAAAGTTTGAACAACTGAGATAGGGGAACATGTCTGTCCTGGAATATGTCAGAAAGTTTAGACGGTTGAGCAAGTATGCCAAGAAGATTGCTCCCACAGAAGATGATCTTATTAGAAGGTTCAGGAGGGGCTTGCATGCAACTCTATATAATATTCTGCTAGTTATGGAATTCACTTCCCTGAGTCGGGCCATTGATAAAGTAGCCCAGATGGAGACAAAATATAAGGAAGAAAGGTCTGATAGGGAACAAAAGAAGAAGGGAATAGGAGGAGAGTACCGGAGACCTAGGGAGGGGTCATCCCAGACTGTTGCATTCAGACCACCTCTCAGGCCAGTACAGTCATTTCCACCTTCCAGTCAGAGATAGGATTTTGGCAAAGGTATGAGTATGAGGCCTCCTATTTCTAGCTATTTCAGAGGTCGTGTTAGACTATTTCAGATGCCATCAGTAGTGCCTACATGTGCTCAGTGCAGAAGGAGACATTTTGGGGCATGTCGTCTTAGATCGGGGGCATGCCTTAAATATGGACAGTTTGGGCACTATTACAGAGATTGCCCTATGCCTAGAGCTACATACCCTTCAGAGGCAGGATCTTCCCAACCATCAGTGCAGATGGGTAGGGGGAGTACAGGTAGAGGCAGACTAGCAGGATAGAGTCCAACAATGGGACAGTCAACAGCTGGTAGAGGCCAGGGGCATATCTTTGCAGTGAATCAGCAGCAAGCCCAAAAATCACATGAGACTGTAGTAAGTATGATTTCTATACATGATATAGTGGCTTATGTATTGTTTGATTGGGGTGCAACCCATGCCTTTATATCACCTGTTTTTGCCTTGAAATTGGGGTTGGGTAGAAAACCTTTACATGTACCCTTAGAAATAGCCACACCAATGGGGAATAAGATTATTGTGGGTAATAAATATGATATTAGTGATGTGAGAATTTGTGATAGATATTTATTTATTGAATTGATTGAGTTACCTGTATTGGAGTTTGATGTTATCCTAGGTATGGATTGGTTGGCTGATTATAAAGCTACAATTGATTGTGCATTGAAAAGGATAAAATTTCGACCCGATGGGCAGGAAAAGTTCATTTTTCAAGGGGAGGCTAACAGTCACATATCTGGGTTAGTGTTTGCAGTACAGGCAGAGAGGTTAATAAGAAAGTGGTGTATTGCTTTTTTGGCAATAGTGGTTGACACTACAAGGGTATCCAAAGAGTTAGAGCAGATTCCAGTGGTAAAGGAATTTATAGATGTATTCCCATATGATCTTCTAGGATTGCCACCAGAGAGGGAGATTGAATTTGAGATTGAGGTATACACTGGTACTTATCCTATTTCCATCCCACCATATCGGATGGCACCACCAGAGCTGAAAGAGTTGAAAAAGCAATTGCAGGAATTGTGTGACAAGAGCTTCATCCGGCCCAGTAGTTCATCTTGGGGAGCACCAGTGCTATTTGTAAAGAAAAAGGATGTGTCATTAAGAATGTGTATAGATTACAGGCAATTGAACAAGGTGACAGTGAAAAATAAGTATCATTTACCTAGGATTGATGACTTATTTGATCAATTACAAGGAGCCTATTTCTTCTCTAAGATAGATCTGAGGTCAGGGTACCATCAATTGCGAATCAAAGGTGAACACATTGCAAAGACTACTTTCAGAACACGGTATGGGCACTATGAGTTTTTAGTGCTACGATTCGGATTGACAAATGCTCCAACAGCCTTTATGGATATTATGAATAGGGTATTCAAACCATTTCTGGATAAATTCATCATTGTCTTCATTGATGACATTTTGGTATATTCCAGGAGCAAAGAGGAACATGAAGAATATCTCAGAATCACATTGCAGTTATTGCGGGATAATCAGCTGTATGCAAAATTTTCTAAATGTGAATTCTGGTTGACAAAGGTGATATTTCTAGGACATGTTGTTAGAAGAGATGGGATAAAGGTGGATCCATAGAAAGTTGAAGTAGTTGCAAATTGGCCACATCCCACCACAGTTACTGAGATCAGGAGTTTCCTGGGAATGGCAGGGTATTACTGCAGATTTGTTAAAGACTTTTCCAGAATTGTTGCACCAATGACAAAGTTGACCCGAAAACAGGTGAAATTTCAGTGGAATGATGAATGTGAAAAGAGTTTCCAGACTCTTAAGACCTGTTTGACCACTGCACTAGTGTTGACACTTCCTACCGAGGCAGTCAGTTTTACTATATACTGTGATGCTTCGAGGATTGGCTTGGGTTGTGTTCTGATGCAGGATAAGAAAGTGATTGCTTATGCTTCCCACCAATTCAAGAAACATGAAGTGAACTACCCCACCCCTGATTTGGAAATGGCAGCAGTGATCTTTGCCTTAAAAATATGGAGACATTATTTGTATAGGGTGAGATGTGAGATTTACACTGATCATAAAAGCTTACAATACATCTTACAGCAGAAAGAGCTGAATTTGAGGCAAAAGAGATGGGTCGAATTGCTAAAAGACTATGATTGTCAGATTTTGTATCATCCGGGAAAAGCAAATGTGGTGGCAGATGAATTGAGTAGAAAGTCTATGGGAAGCTTATCACATGTAACTGCTACAGAAAGACCTTTAGTACAAGAATTAAGGGAGTTGATGGCTAAAGGTTTGATTTTGGACTTGGAGTCACAGGGGCATGAAACAGTATTGATAACCCAGTTCCAAGTGAAATCCTTACTTATAGATGAGATAAAGAACTCCCATAATGAAGATCCACAGTGTGTCAAGATCAAAGACTTGGTTCAAAATGGTAAAGCTCCTGATTTTTCTGTTAAGGTAAATGTGTTAAAATGTAAGGGGCAATTGTGTGTTCCTGATATTAAAGGGTACAAAGAACATATTATGAAGGAAATTCATTATTCTCCTTATACAGTGCATCCAAGGGCAACAAAGATGTACCGGGACTGGAAAGAACTTTACTGATGGCCAAACTTGAAGGGTGATGTAGCAAAGTTTGTTTCAAAGTGCTTAGCTTGTCAGCAGGTGAAATTTGAACATTAGAAACCTTCAGGTTTGCTTCAAGAAATTCAGCTACCATAGTGGAAATGGGACCAAGTAAATATGGATTTTGTGGTGGGTTTGCCTAGATCACAGAAAGGGTATGACTCAGTATAGGTGATTGTGGATAGGTTGACCAAATTAGCTCACTTCTTAGAGGTAAAGACAACTTACACATCTGCACAGTATGCCCAACTCTATATGGATAAAATTGTATTGTTGCATGGGGTTCCATTAGTGATCAAATCTGATAGAGGTACTCAGTTCACCTTCAGATTTTGGAAGAAATTCTAGGAGGCATTGGGTACATTGCATTTCAGCATAGCATTTCATCCTCAGACAGATGGATAGTCTGAGAGGACTATACAGACATTGGAGGACATGTTGAGATTGTGTGTGCTAGATTTAAAAGGCAATTGGGATCGTTTCCTACCGTTGATAGAGTTTGCCTACAACAATAGCTACCATTCAACCATTAGAATGGCACCATATGAGGCTCTCTATGGTAGGAAGTGCAGATCACCTATATGGTGGGTGAAACCAAGTGAGAAGCAGTTAGAGGGCCCAGATTTGATCAGAGAAACAATGGAGAAAATCCCTATTATACAGGAAAGAATAAAGATTGCTTTTAGTAGACAGAAAAGCTATGCATATCCAAAGAGAAAAGAGGTGCAGTTTGCAGTGGGTGATCATGTGTTTTTGAAAATCTCTCCTATGAAAGAAGTGATGAGATTTGGAAAGAAAGGCAAGTTGTCACCTAGGTATATTGGACCTTTTGAGATTTTGGATCAGATTGGCAATGTTTCATACAGACTAGCTCTTCCACTGAATATGGGGCATATACATCCAGTATTCCATATTTCCATGCTACGGAAGTATGTTCCAAATCCATCCCATGAACTTCAACCTTAAGAAATTGAAATTGATGAGGCATTATCTTATGAGGAAGTCCCAGTACAGATTGTGGATCATCAGATCAGACAACTTCGGAATAAGAGCATTCCTATGGTTAAAGTATTATGGCGTAGCAGAAGTATAGAAGAATGTACCTGGGAGAGTGAGGTTGAGATGAAACTCAAGTACCCCCACCTATTTGATGTGTCAGGTTTTTATTCCACTCTATAACCTTAAAGTAAATTCGGGGACGAATTTATTTGTAAGAGGGTAGAATGTAACACTTCAGCTTAAACCTAAACTGAACCATAAAGGGGAACTTAGGGGGAAATTTTTTCTTTAATTTGAACTTGTGAATGTTATGTGTTTAAGCATGAAATTGAACATATGTGCATGTTTTATGATGTATTATATGAGTTAAAGAGGTTTAAAAGCTGTTAGGACAAAATCCAAAAAATTTAAGTTTTTGGTGAACTGGGGGCAAAATGGTCATTTCACACCCCCTTCGAGTTTTTATGGAATTAATATCATATTTGAAGGTAGAAAAAAATATTAGGACATGAAAATGATGATATTATGTTTAAATGAATAATTGTTGGAGAATTAAACCC